>JAOXYL010000078.1:10703779-10726857 GCA_028564955.1 Terapon puta
ACACACACACACACACACACACACACACACACACACAATAACAGCACAAGGGGAGTCAAAGCAGCGTTTCTGAGTGTCAGACCGGGAAAGAGGAGAGGAGTCAGGGGGGCACGGAGGGAGAGTAAGGATGAGAAACACTCAAAGGACGGAGAGAAGAGAATCTCTCTCGACTCCTCTGACGAAGTCTCCGACGTGGTTTAAGAGGAAAAAAAAAAGGGGGGGGATGTTTCGTTTCCATCTCCCAGAGTGTTTATGATATGAGTAGGAAGGGAGAGCATATTAAATGTATGACTCATAAATTTGTGCGCCTCTGTGCCCCACCAACGCCCTGCAGAGAGGGTTGCATCCACTGCTGCAGGAGGGATATAAAAAAAAAAGAAGAAAAAAAAAAAGGCAATTTCGTGCTTTACTTGGTGTGGTTATCCAATTAGTTACACAAAACATGTGGCTAAGCGGATGTATGCCAATATGCTTCTGTTCCCGATAGATGTTTTATCCCCGGGAGAGCCTTCACGAATATGTAGCAAAGCTGTCTGATGAAATATTACATTTTGAGTGCAATAGTTTTTGTATTTGGCATTAGTTGTTTCAGTTTGACAGAGGGGATCATGCACTATTATCCTCTGAGCTGACAGCGATAATTCAAGGTATTCGGCTCACAGATGCCGTAAGCTGTGTGTTCATTAACAAAGCCACGCGGCTGGCTTGTGCGAGGGTTTTCCCAAAGTACAAGTATTATTTATTATCTTGCTCCAGCATGTGCACATTAATCATGCGCTCATCCTGGACGTTCCTGATAAAGCCACCTTCCTTTTCCCACACGTGACTGATCCCAAAAAACATGACGCGTAAATCTTTATTTAGAAAAGGCTTTATCTGTAAAAACGTAACAGAAAAATACACTGCGACGTATAAATGTGGCTCTGGAGCCTTCAAAACAGCAACGCTCGGGTGCAGAAGGAGTTGCGTGCCACCTCTTCACTCTGCAGCTTAGAAATCCACGTGGAAGTTTCCATGTGGATTCCGAAAGTTTGTGCTTCACAGGAGGGACACCGGTTGAATACATATGCAGGGGACACAACTCTCACTTCAGCACTGACGATTCAAAATCTGAACTTTGCAGTGGGCGAATGACTCAATGTTATGGCACTAGATTCTACTCCACTGGAGTACCCCACGTTTATTTCAAACATTGGGAATATTCATGCCGTCGATTTTGGACGTTTCCTAGAGCCGACTTTGAAGAATGCAGACTTTTAATAGCCCACGAGAGTTGAGCTCACACACAGAAAAATACGCCTAGCATAGATTGCCAGTTGGTGATAATATCTGTATGCGTGGGATTTAAATGATTGCCTCTAGCACACATAGCCTAATTTCTGAATATATCTTTCTGCTTAAGCTTGTCAGAGTTGCTACACAAACAGGGTGATATACTTTGAATATGTATGGGGAGGGTTGTATTTGCAGATATGAGATGTCTCATGAGTAGATTGAAATTCTATTATGAAAGATTATCTGAGAAACTATTTTATTCCGTTAAGGATTTTGCTACTTCCGAAGCATTGTTAATGATCCCATTTCAACTTTGAGCTCTGTCTTAGTGTAACAGTCCACCTTTATCTGAGATGTGCCCTGTCTTCAGCTTTGAGTGTTAGGTGAAATGAAACTAAGGAATTTTTTTTTCTCTGAGAATTTTCAAAATTCGTGTTCAATTCATTATCATTTAGTCCATCCTGACCTCCCACGTGCTCCAAATGCTTGCCACATGTCACACTTTATTACATGTCCACCATGATGGCTCCTTATCTACCTGCGATCAATGTGAAAACTGCAGGCAGCTCGACCACACACTGTCTTTGTGTTAAATGTTTCTGAAGGAACCCCCATTCTGGGATTAGTGGAACAAATCATCCATATTTTTTCAAATTCAGACTAAACCGCTGACCTGTTCAGATTCCCGTGTATTCTTCAGGCCTGAACATGAGAGTCTGTCCACCGTAATAATGCTTCCCCTGCCTCCTTTCATTGCAGATCATGGCTGCAGCTGGGCAGTGATCTGTGCCCTTTGTGGTCCTTGACTCTTCCTGCCCCCTCGCCCCCCGTGGTCGCTGTTGTTCATGGTGACTGCTGATGTTCCTGCAGGCTCCGCAATCCTCCACTGACCTTCAACAGACAACTTGAAGCCCTCCATCAAAGGAAAATGCCACCTATCTGTCCATGTGTCATCATGGTAAATGTGCATAAAAACAGATGGGTGGAAGCAAAGTTTATGAGCTAAATTTTTGCCATTTTCTTATTTTTTCTGTGTGTGTTGACGATTACATTTTTTAATTTTGTGTTTTTTACTGTACACACTGAACTGGAGAACAGACTTCTACAACAAATAGTTGAAGTGCTTCTGCTTTTTTATTTAATTGTGCTGCCTTTCAGGCCCGTTTTTGTCCTTGTGTTACAAAAGTTTGCCAATTTCCACAGCCAACAAAAGAAATCAATCAGTAAATTAGTGTGTGTTATCAACAGTGAAGGACCAAAAACAGTTTCCTGTTACAAAAAATGAGCTCCATTCACAAACAGATTATCTTCTTTCGTTTCTAAAGCCTGAACAAGAGGCAGGTTGGATAATTAACTTTTTTTCACACACACACAAACGCTTTTACATGTCACAGTAGTTGCAAAAAATGTAAATAATAAAGTTAATGATGATGATTCCATTTATCTGCTTCAGGTCTGGAGTCCTCCACACTGTGTGCAGTGACTCACTGGTACACTGTCATGGCCTACTGGGGCACTCAAACATGACAACGCCATTGTTAATGGGATTAGTAACACTTTTTCTACTATGACAAGTAAAAGTGTCTGCTGTGAAAAAGGCCCATCTGTTTTGTCAGACATGAAAATCTCTGTGAATTGGGTTCGCTCTAAAGTTATATTCCCTGAAACCTGTTACTGTATAACTGCAAGACACAAACACAAAAAAATATATAAAAATACCCTATATATTTTAAAAATATATATTATATTGAAAAATACAATTACTTTCATGTTTAAAATCTGTGTAAACTGTACGAAAGCAAATGAAAAGAAGCTTACTGGTGTCTGATGTCTCCTCTAGAGTTCACTTTTCATTCCAAAAAAACCCATAAAATTGCACCCTGATTGTACACGTCCTCGTCTATTTGACAGAAAAAGACATCCTTAAACTTTCTGATTGGCATCTGCACGTCACAGGCTGCAGTTTCAATGAACTTTGAGTAATTGTAGGTTTGTTTTCAGCAAGCTGATCTGAGATAAATGATAGATTTCATTGCCATAGTGTCTTTGAATAGCTAATCTTTGGCACACAAGACAGCCGACAATAAAGCTAATAGAGAGGTTCAGGCACTTCTGTTTGCTTTGGGTGATATCAAGTTACCGCCGGAGCTTAATGCGCTGAAGCACTGATTCAGTATTTTGCTGAACTGTTTTAATGCCTCCTTCAGCTAGAAAATTCTTTTATGAAGACTGTTTTATGAATTTTTATGCTTCATTCCGGAGGTGCACACAGATGAAGAAGTTGCTGTCCACATGTGTACATACGTAGACAAAATAACATATAGAGTAAAACTTTTGCTAATGAAAAAAATACAAAGAATTGGAGAAAAATTGGGAAAAGTGAACAATACGAAAGTTAATGTAATTCTGGCCAACATAACAATATCAAAGGATGTACATAGATGCTATATAACTCAAGTTTATTATTGTTGCTTTTACTATTTCAGTTAAGGAGTGTTCACTTTCTACTGGTCAAACTGATTTAGTCATGGCCACGAGAGACTTCATACAAAGGCGTTGAGCAAGACTGTTCCTTCTTTTGTCTTTCAACCTTAAGCCCCCGCAGTGAACAGTATTTCCGGTAAAAAATGTAAGATTGAGGCTTTTGAACGATCACAGTGCTCTGTCTGGTACATAATAAAGGCAATGGTGACTAAGAGGGAGAGTCTGTGACTAACAACAACATAAATGACTAAAATCTTAACCAGAAACCGAACTAAAAAAATAAAACCACGCTCCGTCAAAGTGCCCGTTAATATTCTGCACGTTTAGCACAGGCCTCCAATCAGAGGAAAAAGAGAGAGCACATATTACAGTACAGAAGGTCAGCCGAACATACAAAACGATTAAATCTATCCAGTCATACATACAGTTCAGCTTAAATGAAGAATGAAGTTCCCCACAATGAATGAGTCATGAATGATTATTAAATTGGGTTTTAATGGAGCAGTAAATCGGGAACTACTTATAAACGCAGCACAATTAAACTAACTAAAATAACTGTCTCTTAACTTTATAACAATTTTCCTGTGATTGTTATCAGATTTCAAGTTTTATCCAGTTTTCCCCAGGAAACCTTAAAGAAGTCAGAGGGAAATCTTCTATAAGATAAAGAGAAGCCAAATCAGTGTGTTCCTGTACTAAAACACTAATGGACATCAATCCATCAACAACAATAGCTAATGTGCTTTTAATTTAGGCTGTAGTTTGGGTGCATATCATGTTAAGACATCTATAGTCCCTTTGGACTCCCCTGACTTTTTCACTAAACACCATGAAAAGAATAAAATAGCAAGTTTTCCAATATTTTACCTTTATAACCAGCCTTACAGCCTCACAGAGCCACCATTTCATCCGCTTAAAGGTTCAGTCTCCTTTGATTACATCTAGATTACATTGTGTCGTTTTTTTTTTTAGTTTAAGCCTTTACTTTATTTAGCAATGAGTATGGACAGATGCAGTTCTGGGCTTGGCTTATCCCTCACCGAGGACTTTTAGTCTATGCCCTTTTTCTGTCCCATCCTGTTCTCACCTTGTTGTACACTGGCCTGATGTACAGTGTTACTCAGTGGTACGCAGTGATGTTCACCATGAGGGAACGAAGCTGGAAAACAAGATAAAACCTGCGACTGTGGAGAGGATTGTCAGGTGCCGTAACAGTCCAGCACAGAGCAGAGAAAGAGAGAAACCGGCTCACCGTGTACAGAGAGGAGGAGAGGAAGAGACCCCAAAGTTAAACTCCCAAAATAACAAACACTGACGAAAAAAAAAACGCTCAACACAGAGTGAGTCATAAAAACCAAAGACATCCAGCAGATAGGAATAATTGAAAGAGCAGAGCAGTTAATAGATAATTAGAAAATGTATTTCAAATCAAACACGAAAACACGATATGAGCGAAAGTTTTGTACTTGCAACTACATGTATAACATGTTTTCACTGAAATGTAGCTTAACTGTGTCATGTAATATGCTATCTCTGTGCACTTTAAGAACAAGTAATGCTAAGACCACTGCAAAAAAGAAAAAAAGAAAAATGCAGATGAACGTTTGATATCAATAAGTTCATATTTTATATACAATCACTAAACTACGCATAGACTATCCTGTGAACAGTTTGGCCACCATTTTGCACGCTGAGTACACGCAGTCCTGCCATCCACCAAGTTTTGACCGAGTCTTGGTACTAGGAGAATGGTTCTGTCCTTCGGGGTCAGTATAAAACTGTAAAGTGTACCGGTTTATCAGCAAGACATCTGTCCAGATCGGGACAGGCACAAGATAAAATGTTTCAATTACAACACGATCTGATCCCCTCTCTGTGAAAACACGACACTAAATACATCACTAAGGTGCTTGAAAGCATCTGTAACCGAGACAGCTGACCAAAGACACTTTTCACGCCAAGTCCCACAGAAATTTACAGCTTGCAGCGCTCATCAACCTTTCAACACCCGTCCTGCATGTTTTTCTTCTTTTAGGAAAAGCTCAGCGCCGAAGAAAAATCCCTCGTAATCTGTGGACGTGGCCAGGAATGCAACACTCGGCAAGTATTTAATTTTTTTTCCCCCATCTGCTCAATTTCAGCATTGTGTAACTCCACAGCCTGTTAGGGAAAACAAAGGTTGGGAAAATCTTCGTGCGCACAATGTCCACATGCAATTTGGGAACAATGTTTTTGTCCCTGACTGTAACAATGGCGTCTTTCTATTATGTTAGGCTTTGGCTGGCTCCCTTTGCACGGTAACAAGTGATGAGGCTCTTTGGTTTATTTATAACTGATGGAGATTCCCGTGGTTTGTGCTGAATAACGCACCAAGGTTGCGGCCTAAATGTAAACTATCAAATATACAGAAATAGCATATATATAACAGAATATACTGCGTTAACCTGTGGCTGGTCAGATGGTCGAGGATGCTGTTTTCATTCAACAGGATCATGTAAATATTATGATATACAAATTATATGATATAAATAGAGCCTGGAACGTAACATATTCGTGCTTTGGCTGTCCTGCTTTTCTTGTTTTGTCTTCTGTCAATGCTGTCTCTTATTTTCTCTCTCTTTTTTTTTTTCCTCAAGCAAACTGGCAGGACACACAGCGATAAGCACGCTCTCACCTGGAAATAGAACATATAGGCGGAGATAGAGAAAAGAAGGAAAACAAATTATGAAGAGTACATGCAGTCATAATAGAGGAGGTGATGAGTTAAAGTGATAGAGGACTCAAGAGAAGTGTTTATGACATTCAGTTACATGTAAGAGACGCAGCTTTGTTTCAGGGAGATCACTGCCCGGATTAACAGAAGTGGCAGATAAAGAAATGGGACATTTCATTGTATGCCACTATCTGGGAAATGGATTTTGTGAATACTGAGCCGAGCTGGCTGGAAATAAGCTTTTTATTTAGGCTTTTACTGCCTGAATCTTTTTACATTTACAAGCTCATGTTTTACCTGCCGGCCACACTCAGGGTTTTTTTCCTTCTCTGCGTCGCCACAGAAAAAGATTACAGGCTCCACAGGTTATATATGAATGAGGACACTGGAAACTTAGTGTGCACGCCTCAGTGGGCATCATGAAAGGCCAGTTTGTATGCTCAGCCTAAACCTGTGTTGTTCGTAGCAGTTTAACATCACCAGACTAGTCATGACTTACTCATTTCATCAATGATGATTCATCAATGGAATTTCATCAACAGCGTATTTATAATTTCAGGTCATATGAGTGTTTTTCTCCCCTCTGGAGAGAGACTATCTCATACAAGCGGACTGGACCACTTGTTAATTTCATCAAGGGAAAAATGTAAAGTATGTGAATGCCATGAATTCACACTGAAAAGAGATTATGTTTTGGATTTCTTTAATGTCTCGTGCATGCAAATTCTCCATTAAATGCATGTTATGTGCACCCCCCCACCCCCACCCCCCTCCACTTATGTTTTCAGAAATACATTTATTTTCTATTTCTGCCTAAAGTTAGATGACTGAGACATACGTTGCACTATCAATAAGAAAATACTACTGTTAGCTGGAAACCTACTGACTTGGACAAGGGAGAGATTTTTGAAAAGAGACAAGAATCTATAACTCTGAGGAATTATCAGGTAAGTAACTATTCTGTCTATTACAGAACTGATTAAACAAGGTTAGGTTAAACAGTAAAAATAGTCATGATACTTGACCGTTGTTTTGCTAACCCGCGATAAGTAAGCAAACAGCCAGATTTCCAAAAATGTCTCCGTATTCCTGTAAGAACATCAAAAACCGTGTAAAACCGTGTCAAAGCTTTTGAGGGTGTCCAACTCTGGGGAATTCATTAATTTCAGTGCTTAATTCTGTGATTCTGTGAAAAACAAACCAAGGTGTGGGATGTGAGGATTACGCCGCAGACACACACCTCAACGTGATTAACAGTGTCAGGGAAGACATCAAATGAATATATATATATATATATATATATATATATATATATATATATATATGTATATCTGTTTGTGTGTATATATATATACCTTCATAATTTACAGTCACTCATTTGTTCACTTTTCATGCCAAATTTGAGATGCTGTGAGCTTATTATTAGGTCTTATCTGATGCGTTGGGGATTATTTTAAACCGACTCCCACATATTCAGTAACATCTTTACAAATGAAGATGTTAAAGCACACTTTATCAAACCCAAAAGCCCTTTAAACTGCAATTTTCAAGATCGTATAATATAGTAAGCTCTTATAGCATGTGAAGGACAAAAGTTGTACAACTGTGTTCGATTATATTTAAAACAGCTCAGGAGGCTTTTTGAGCGCACGCTCACCATATTTAGAGAAAAAATTTTAATTTTCAGAAATATGTTCTCTAAGTTTTATCTGATGTCCATGACAGTGATTATTACTAACTAAAATAAGATGGCCAAAAAATAAGGCACACTATGAAAAAGATCATTTCCATCTCTGTTACAACTAAGGAAATAATAATGTGCCAGAAGAATAACATTTGCATTGCAAGATATTTAAACAGTAAAACTTGCTAAAGCCCAGAGGTTAAATTTGTTGTAAATACACATGTTTCACGTTACAGTGAGGGAAAAACAACCTAGTGTTGTCAAGAAGAAAACAGAATTGCACTTTGATGAAACACGGTGTAAAAATTAAGGTGATAAGATCATTTAGTAAGTCTACAGGATTGTAATTTAACCATTTCTTGAAGCTTTCTTGTTTTTTTTACCAAGAGTTGGTAGGACAACCAATATTAATATAATTTCAATTGGTCAGTGGATAATTTACATGTTAGTCTGGGGTGGAAGAAACACGTTTGTCATTTACATGTGCAGTCTTAGGTAGCAAGATAGCCACTGGTCCACCCACATTTAACTATTCACCTGAATTTGTTCAGAGTTGGTGCACTACACTGTGACTACACTGTGAAAGAATCTTGTATGGAAGATAAAATGTATAAGGAATCATGCTAATTTAGCATCTTAATCCCTATTTTTTCTTTGTTAAGTGGTTATTTAGTCAATTACTTGACTTTTCTTTTGTCTACACTTGAAAATTTGTTCAGTTTGATGTTCAGTTCGATCTGTTTGAAACTTTCCATCACCCGTTGTGCGGTTGCAGCAATTTCATGGTCCAATTTCCCACATCTCCACGGCCAAATAAGTTAGATCCAAACTGACAATGAATGAAACTGATCCGGTGTTCCTTGTTTGTTTGCTCACCGTCAACAGACCGACCAATTGATCCTGTTCAGTCTGAACGTAGAGCTGAACACGTAGTGAGGGTTTAACATCAGGTACAGGATTAATGAGAACATAGACGTCGAGGTGTAGGTGTCTCGGTCTTACTAATCCACCGTAATCATGTCATGAAAATGGTGCAATTTCGTATGATTTGCTAACACCAGTGCTTTAAATCTGTGACTCACCGAATCACTGCGTCACATGATGGATTGTTTTTAAACTGGCTCCATGATGGAAAGTCTTGTTTGAGGTCTTTGCCCAACACAATGAAGCTTGATATCTTATTTTAAATCTTGAGCCAAAATTAATCAGGGAGAGATAATGATTAACAAGTGAGAGACTGATTACATTCTTGCCTAGTCGTAACCCCGCATTAATCATGATAATTTCCCTCACCCTGACACCTCAAGTGAGTGTGCCCTGCTTTGCCGCGATACCATCAGGTTGCCATCAAAAATTGTATTAACTGGACCCGGGTTTTCCGTCTGCTATCAAAAGGTGAGCAGTTTGTTTAGTATATCAGCCTGCCGATGTCCTCTTAAAGCCCACAGCCAGCCTGTTTTCCTGTTTTATGGAACGTCAATAAATCTGCACTGGACATCTATCAATATAAACACCCGTTGATGGGCTGAAGAGTAAAAGAGGATGTGTTCCACTTTACAGTGACAGACACTGGTAGCTCACGTTTGCGTGTGTGTGTCTGTGCGTGCAGTTTGTGCAGTTGACTTGATTAACAAATGAAGGTTTTTAATACGTATAATTAAAATCTTGAATATTAAAAATGTCCAGTTTTCTGTAGTGGAGGAGGAATTATTTATAATATTTGAGCTTCAATTATAAGATTGAAGCTATATATCGTCCCATAGATTTCTATCTATAAACCTCAAACGCCAGCTTGTTGGTGTATTACACACACACACAGACACACAGAGTTGCGCTATCCTATTCTTCCTTTGGAGGATCAGAGGTTTTGTGGCTCTAGGTGTCGGCGATGAGTCACACCGGCAAATTACTGCGTTTCAAACGGCTTTCAAATTACTTCCCTTCCAGTCGGGTGGTGCGCTGATAACCGATAACAGTTTTCATTTCAACAAGGAGTTTTGGAGGACTCATCTTTCCTTCTGTTTGTCTGCCTCAAGGTATAGCCCGTGTGCTGCCTTGTGCCAGTTTGCATTGGGGCCTACGGTCCAGCGAGGAGGCCAGCAGTGCGCACAGGCAAGCTCAGAGTTGATGGGGAGATTATCAACCCTTGTGTTTCTGTCGACCCACACGAAATTCATTAACAACAGCAGCAGTTTATTTTACAGTCTCAGACTTGTTGGCCCTGCGGCTGCTAAAACCAGGGCTATCCATGAACCCAAGACACAGATCTGAAAACCTTTTTTTTAGGGGGAATGTATACATTTTTTGTTCATAAAAAGGCTCAAGATAACAGATGAGTACTGAGGAAATACCAGTCGTCCCAATCACTTCGTGACAGAATGCAGAAAGCTTCAATGTAATGTCACAGAGGTCAGGTGTAATGAGACGGCAGTGAGTAGTGTTGGGAAGTGCTAAACTACATGTAGTGAAATTAGTGGTTTTGAGTACAGTCTGCAGTAGGTTGCCAGTAGTTACATACATTCATACAATACATTCGTAACCAATTGGATCTCATATTTTCATAGAGATCCAATTGGTTAAAATACTTTTTTGATTGTTTTTTCTGTAGTTAAAACTGAAAAAGCCAGAAAAAGCAATATTTCATTGTAAAATTATAGTTTGCATTTGCTTCTCTACCACAGTGTCGGCCAGTTTACCACCTGCCATTCTCTCTTTTTTTTTTCTTTCATCCTGACTACTGTGAAGGCATTTGTCAGGCACGAGACACTTGACCTTTCTCACAATAGAAAACCCAGATTGGTTCAGAACAATAAAACGTTCCTTTGAAATCTGTTGGAATTTTTGGATTGAAAACTAAACTTGAACAAGTTAGGTGTTAATTAAACATGTTGTATTGATCAATGATTTATTTGTTAATAGTTTATTTTCATATTTATTGATGTTTATTTGATTTTGTTGATTTGTTATATTCATTAATAAATGCTCAGGGAAGTGTGATACTATTTTAGCCTTTGCTGGCATGTAATGTCTTTGTATTGTACTGTGTTATAATTTTGAACCAGTTTTATAAACCTTTTTACAATTTGCTTTTGTTAGCCAAACTAGATTTGTCTTGCAGGAAGCTTTGCTGTTGTTCAAAATTCTGTGTGCTGATTTTTCTGGGAACGTTGCCACCCACAGACATCCGGGTCGTAATTCTGCAAATGCATTGAGTGGACAATCACCATTGTGTCACTGGGTGATGAATCATGACAATTGTTTAAATTAAAGTCTTGAAGATGACCAAATAAAAAGATCAATCTGCCCTGTGATAAAAGCTAATTACAAAAAACTCTGCTATTTTTGATGTCCACAGCCAACAGGACATCAAAATAAAAGCATTGACTTCCAGAATGGTGAAAAATAATCGCCTGAGAATTACATAATGTAATGTAAAGCTTGTAAAATTTACATACATATTAAAAAACACTCTAACTCACCCACACTGCACCCTCGAGATAAAAGACCTCTGCATAGCTGCCATACAATCCAAAATAAAAGCTGCTTTTGCAACACCGTTACTCTGGTACAATCACACAGTATTTCTCATTAAGTAATGAATGCGGCGCTCATCACATATTGTGGTGGGATGCATGGGCTTTGAAATTTGGCTCATGTTATAGTGGAGGTCTGCAAAAGCATGGTTTCCTTGCCATTACATCTTCAGGCTGTGGCTTTGCCATCTGTGCTCTCTGGTGCAGTGATTACAAATGACGTGGGTGCAAGCCATTATTCTGACAAAGTCTCATGCTAGGTTCTACTGTAGTACATTAGAGGCAGCTGGCTGCAGGCCGAGTGTCTTGTCATGAGGCCTTGAATGTGCAGCATCGCCCCTGAAAGCGCGTGCACGTGTGTTTTTGTCAGGGCTGGGTTCAATTCACTTTCAATACTGTGTTTGCTGATGCATGTGCCAGATGTCTACAGGGGAGAGGGGAAGAGATTGATGGTGAGCGCTGATGTCGCACGCTCTGATATGAGTCGCCTCATCAACCTCGAATTCATTGCCTGCTTCTGGCCTCCAACACCATCCGTCACTGACGCCACCAGTTTCTCAAAGGTTGCAATACGCATTTTACAGCTAATATTCAGGGGGGTAAATAATTTTGGAGTAGCAGACAATGAGAGAGTAGGACAACAATCCCCACAATACGTGCGCACACATTACTCACACAGAATCCACTTCCCGAGGCGTCCATTCAATCCCACCATAACTCTTCTTACAGGCCTAATTTATGCGATAGACGTTTGGCATTCAGCGGCTGCTCAGAGCTTATTCTCTCACCTCATCTATATTGGCTTGGATTCAAATATTGCTTTTAACACCATATTCATCAAGGAGGAGGTGTTAACCCATAACGGATTACTTATGAAGGGATGGTGTTCATTCACGGGGCTGCACAAAGTGAACAGAGAGACATTATTCTTTGCGCTGCTGGTAAAGGATTTAAGGGAGCCGAGGGGATGGAGGCAGCACAAAAACTGGGAATAGTTCAGACTGAGTCATCTTTTCAGACTTTTCCTTTTCCTTCAAGCTGCAAACATTTTTGGATTTTATTGATTTATTCAGTTTTCTGTCTGGTGTCAGTTCTGTTTTTACATAACAGGATGGATTGTGTATGCTGCTTCCTCTACTCTGTTTATGCGGTATATTTCCCGTCATGCACATTTGCACATGCACATAAAAAACTAATAAGAGTAACTGGTAATGTGCAGTGTGTGCTGCAGAGTCAAAACATGCATAGTGGAGACACAGATATATTGTTGGTGTCAAAACTCCTTGCCAGTATTATTATTATTATTACATTCCCCACCCAGATCTCATATTCTGTTTTACTACTTAATATTCAGGTATATTTCTAGTGCCACCTTGATTAATTACCATATTGAACACAAGCATTTCAATAGGAATTTATTAACAGGATAAAACTTTAATGATAATTTTTGCATCATTCATTAATTTTAATATGGTGATATTGCATCTGGAAAATGTCAGTGAAAAGATCTGACAATGATTTGGTTTAGTGCTCGTTTTCCACAAAAAGAGTCCTCTTGGGTTTTAATATTATCCCGTCTAAGTGAGAAAGAAATCTTTGGACTTCTAAAGGGCTACTAATGAGACACTAGGGTCTTTTTTTGTTTGTTTTTAACTGTTGGTGCCATCATCACTTTCCAGATGTAAACACAGCTGCTTAACTATAAAAACCCAGATAATGGTGCACCTTAACAGCAATAAACAAGCCCCACAAAGCAGAGCAGATGTTGCTGTGTAACACCGTGTTGCGCCTTCTGACATGAGTGAACGTCTGAATCTCAGAGAGCTTTAGGTGAGACATGCAGAAAGAAAGAGAGATATAGTGCTAAAAATGGCTTTTTCTCCAAAACCAGGCCACAAACCTCCTGTATCTATACCTGAACGCCAACAAATAGCCTTAGCGGATGGATGGGAAAGATAATTTGAATAATCTGCATAATTGTAAACAGATTAGATCTTCAAACCATGTAACTGATGTTCCTGTCTCCTCTGACACAACAAACACATGACACGCTCATCAGATATTTGTGCAGGTTTGCGTGGATTGCAGCAAATTCTTACTTTTGCACAGCATGTATTAAAAAAAAAAAAACCTAGATGAAACTGTAGATTATAGCGTGGGCGCCAGGGTCCTGCACACATCATCAAGTCCAGGCTATGCATTGTATTCAAGGAACCTTACGGTGCAATTACTTTTTCTTCCCTCCCCTGACAAAGTGGCGTGGGCGGAAAAGCTTCTGTTAATCACGAGCTCTATTTTATCACTTCCAGGTAGAGACCCTGCGCTGTGTGAGGAAGCTGCATTAGCGCACTTGCCGAAAGGATCCCCTGCCAGTGTTTCTGTACTGGTGGCTGAAATGTCAGCAACACCCCCCCCCCCTCCTCCATCCACCAGAATTCACCGTTCCCTATCTCCCCTTTGTTTTAAACATGTCGATTTTTCAGCCGCGACCCCGCAGCACCTCCTCGGCCCAACGCCAACACTGAAAGGGAGAAAGTTAATTTAATGGAACAAAAGGCTATCCACAAACTGTCATCGCCTCTTGTCTTAGCAGTTTGTTCGGGGAGCCATCAGTGACGGCGTGCCCCAACCTCCTCCAGAGGTTCATTTGTCTGTAATGTACATTACAGTAAGAGAGGGGAAGTGTGTTTGTCGCCACGCATGTGTGTGCATGAAAGAGAGAGAAAGAGAGACACAACGGAGAGAGAGAAATGGAACTATTACTGCGAGGTGTGTGCGCGCGCGTGTGTGTGTGTGTGTTCCATTAAATGCAAGCACGGTGTACCGGTGTTAATCTATGTGAGTGGCCAAGCAGGCGGCAGAGTGTGAGTCAGTGCGGGGGTGCGGACATGGAGTGAGGGTAAGGGGCCAACTAATGCTGAGTGGCAGCTGATAATGCCAGACCGTTATATCAGCATCTGCCCTCCGGCTCCATGCTTACCTCTCCGCGCCTGCTGCCGCCATCAAGCATTTCAACAAAGACGCACACACACACACACACACACACACAATGACACCACTGCCTTGCAAACACTCCGCATTCTGCTGCAAACAGTCCCTTGCACAAAATCTAATCAAACAGAGGTTATGTGCCGCCTCAAGCCATCGCAACAAATTACAACTTCATTTGATGTGTGCATATCTCCGTCCGCTTACACAGCGCACATATTTGCACTCGCAGCCCAAGTCGAACCCCCCCCCCCCACCTGAAAAACAGAAACAAAGCGCCATTTTAGTTTCCAGGTGGAGAGCGAACACCAGACTGCATTGCTGCTCTGGCGCCCCTGCAAGTGTGCTTTTATTTTTGCATCTTTGATTATTTTGAAACTCGCTTCAGAGTGACACATCAAAGACTTTCCACGGTGTTTCCGCCTGTCCGCATATTATATCCCCTCCCCTCCCCGATCTGATAAGAAGTATCAAAAATCTAACATTCACATCAGTGGAGCATGACATTTTGAGTCGAGCCGCGCAATAATCGCTTAATAAGGCTGGCCTCATGTGACGTCTACAGCTAATATCCAATTAACCTTAGAACATCGCCGATAATACAGAATCCCCGTCTGCGGTTAAGTGTACAGTGTACAGTGCAAGAACAAACGCACGTTGCAGCCCACGTTATACAGCAAACGCTTCCACACGCACACACAGGCACCTGGAAATAAAAGCCTTGATGCAGTTGGAAACAAGGACTGACAGCTGAGTTTAGTGGCACACAAGGCCAGAGTGCAGGCTGGCACTGACAAATGAAGTGTATGGAAATGAGCTTTGGCTATAAACATTGTGAATCAACTTGTTTCTACATTATCCGACACATGAATGCCAGCGCTGACAACGCGGCGTCTTCCTTTAACCTCAAGTGCGGCAGCTGGGGCTGAATATCGGGCATAACTCTGTATTTGTTTGCCCTTGAACCATAATGTACAAAATGCTCCATTACAGCAGACCTTGGGAATGACTGGCTGACAAGAGGAAGTGGAGGTTGTTTTTATTTTTATGATAAATTTAAGCCGGAAAAAAGTCAGAGGGGGGAAAAAAAAGGAACAGAGGCGAATTCACATGAGTGGGTCGTATAATCAAAGCATCCCTGAGTTGTTTACTTCAGCAAGCCTTTGATTCTTATCCTGTTTCAGGACCGTGAGATTTAAAACCTGCGGGCGGACTGGCGTCAATTCCGCACCACCACTTTTCTAGCAAAGCGCCCCCCCCCTTACTATGGCGCTGATAATGATCAGAATCAGCTTAAAACAAATCATTAAGAAAGGCTTTCTAACATTTGCCGTACAGTGTAACATGCAGTGTGGGTACATATGGGCTGAGTCGCGGGTAATGCTTTATAAAAAGGGTGCAAATCATGTGCGGCACTAACGCACGAGTCGTGTTGTTTATATCACCTTTAAGAGGTGTCGAGTTTTCATGATTAGCTAACCCTTCATGTATCATCAATCAGTGAGCGTTCACTCGTGATTTTCAGACTCATTCCACCAGATCAGCTGCAGCACAGTTATGTCAGAAACTGCATTTTAGTAACAATTCCCGCATAAATATGAAGCCCTTTAATCAAATTGTAAACTTCTACATGTTGCTGTAGGACCCCAAACACGTCCAGTGCTGTTGAGTCAGTCGGATTCCTGACACAACATGAATACACACATTTTCTTTCTCACGTCATCGCAGCGTGAACTCAGGCATGTCTGTCCATTCGTCCCTGAAATGCCTGTTAGCTACACCGTGCTACAGTAGAAGATTTTGGTCTCAGTGCACTCCTTCTGTGCTACTCCAATGATATTTTTTAAAGAGCGCATACCTGCCCCTCCCTACTGTGACGTGCAAATGTGACATAAACAAAGGCTTTTGGATCAGGCAGCAAACCGCAGATGTTGAGACAGCCTCGTGTTTTCAGGGGGCTGATCAAATGCATGAGGTCTGCGATGTCCTCCTCTGTGCAACTGCATTCCAGCTAATTTGGTGGCATATAAATGAACGTATGAAGAAATTGCGAGTTAATATTCATTGATTAATGATCCATTAAGCGTTAACTAATCGCATAGTGACTACTGAACAGAGAGCAGTGGGAATTCATGATACATGCTGCATTAAACCATGCTGCATTACTTAAGCACGCATCCCTCTCATGACGTGCACCCTATATGGACACGAGTGTTTGTTCACTTGTGTCCCTGTGTGGTGTGGAAAAAAGGAACGGCAGCGGGAGGCCGTGTCAAGAGCAACAATGCAGCGCTGACAGATGGAGAGCGGCCAAAAATTATGTGAGACAGCGGGTGGAAAATTGTGCAATCCCTAGAAATTGAGCAGAAATTGAGCAGCAAAGCACGGCTGCTCCCGTGGCCCCCGTGAGTCAGGCAGCTGCCGAGGATCAGGGCCACCTCAGACAAAAGGCTGGCAGCCGGGCTGCAAGAGCAATCGGCCTCTGGAGTGTATGCCACTTCTCTGTCTGAGGCTGCAGATGCAAGCCATTGACTCCTTAGGAGCGCGTCACTAAATGATCCTAATTGAAGCCTGTGAAGGAGGTCACCCTGTTTTACTTTTTTTTTTGTTGTGTTTTGTTTTTGTTTTTTTTTTTCCCTCTCACACCCCCATCCCCTCCCCATCAAGTCCTGAATCCGACACGAGCCAGGAGCAGAGAGGAAGGAAGGAACAAGGGAGGAAGAAGGAGCACGCTAACCTTTAATATGTGAGAAGGAAGATGGCTGCGCACCAGCTCTATCTCTACAATTTTCTCTTTTCATTGAGGAAAAGTACTATTTCATTCATGCCATTTCCGTTCATTCATCAGCTGGGGCCAGCCTAGACTCACAGTGCCATCTCCACACCAACATTCTTATCAATGGAAGTGACGTCAGCACTGCCTGCAGCTGGGGGGGGGGCGAGGGGGGGGGAGTTGTCACGTGGTTCAGTGAGGGTATATACAATAAAGGTGCGCTGACCGTGGGGCTGAAAACATTCACTCAATTGTACATTAGCACCAGTGCTGCTGCCATACAAACACACCACGCAACTAAATAAAGAAGAGCCAGGTTTTTTTTTTTTTTAAATATCTTGATGTTGGTCACAGGCTGAAGAGAGAGGGGGAGAGTGAAAAAAAGAGTAGCGTGCATGCAAACAGAAAATTCTCCCAGGTGATCCACTATTCATGAAATAATCTTGGCTTTACCCGCGTTGCGAGTTTCTCCACTTCCCCACCCCCCAGTGGGACTCCAGGTAAGTGGAACCAGATCTCTTCCTGTCAGTCAGATTGTTGCTTTTATGTTGCTTTTACTGAATTCTGACTTTTTTGGGGGGGTGGTGGAGTGGGGCGGGGGGCGGTTTTCGGGGTTTTTGGAGTGTGGAAGAATTTCTCTCCAAATCTCAACTTTATCGCAGGGGATGCGTCAGTGATCTAATTGTGAAGCACTGCGACTGTGTCTGTGGGAACCTTTTTTTTTTTTTTTAAAGTCAAACTCAAAACAATTATTAACTTCAGTTGAGAGGAATATTCTTACAACTATTTTGCAGATATCCATTTATGCTCGGATATTTTAACTAAATGGTAAAAATGAATGAATGAATGAAAAAATGATTGTGTATAATAACGACCAATAATTGTAAAAGAAAAAAAAGAAAAAAAACGAAGTAAAAACGTATTAATTTTGAGGGGGCGATTAAAGAATTACAGTGTGCAGGCAAGAAATATTTCAGTGTGCAGCATCTGTTTTTTTTTAAAAAAATCGGTTGATTTTGAAAAACGTGAACGTAAAAAAAAAAAAAAACGTAATTTCTTACGGATTTAAAAGCCACAGCAAAATGTGAGCAAAAAAAAAAAAAAATCAAATATTACATCGTAATTCAATCAGAGAGCCACATCTGCTGCAGGCCAGTTACCTCTCGGAGTGGACCTGCTCCGTTTCCCACCTTGCTGATCCGCTTTCTTTAAAAAAAATGGATAGAGTTCAGATTTTGGGTGCTCGTCTGCATTCCTTCACTGCCACCGAGGAGAAGCATGCCCACACCACACAAGGACAAAGCCGCGTTTGCCACTGATCTGCCACCCCCCAACACACACACACACACGCACACGCACACACCTCCACTCTCCGTGCTTTGTGCGAGAAAAAAAGGGGGGGTTTACCCCCTCCCCCAAAAAATTGAACATCCAGCTCGTTTTCAATTTGGATGGCGCACTCAGGGACCGTAGGGTTAAATAACCCGTCGCCAGCAGCTTTACGCATGACTTCGCCGCGCGTGCCGCCCTCATGCCGGTGTCCTGCATGGCCACACCGCACGGAATACCAAAATCACATCAAATCCACACACAGAGCTCGGATAATTTGTATTTTCCGTTGGGCGATTTTTGTTTTTTTTTAGAGGAAAAAAACATTAAATTTGCGCTCAAAATGGCAAGTGCGTGCGTGCCGGTTGGGCTCTCCTGGAGGAGGAGGTGAGGAATTGTTAGAATTTTTTAAATTATTTTGAACATCCAGACTGATCGTTCATTTTGGTAGCGTGCGTTTGTGCCCTGTTGTGACAGTTTAGTCGGTTAAATCCGATGAGAAGACGAGAAACGATCGGAGCGGTGCGTCAGTTCATCCGCGCGACGGGAAGATAATGACATGGGTTAAAGCACGACTACAGACACACACAAAAAAAAAAGAAAAAAGGAGAAAAATGGCTCGTGGTTTTTTTTTTGGGTGGGGTGGGGGTCCAAGCGCAATTTCTGTATGCAAATTATTACCTTCCTCTAGAAAGACAGTGCAGCTCAATATCGAAAGACTCACGACTGCTCTATTCCCACATCCACTGACACAGCAGTGGTAAAAACCAGATGGACCCAGTTAGAAATATTTGAAACAGGTGCTTGATTTGCTTCGAAAGCATCTCCAATTAAATTGTGTCAAACGTCAGAAATATATATGAGAAGCTTGCAACTTTCTTTGTAGGATTTGTAATGGCTCATTGGACTGCGTTTGGCTGCTTTGTTCTCAGACGTTCGATCAATTCAAAACTGCTCACAGTGTTTAATTGCTTTTATATGGAGACTCCATGGTGGAAAGATACTATGTCTCTAAAGTGGTCACCTAAGTGACATTTTTAAATTTCTGCATGCTCTAATCCTAAAGAGAAATTTGTCTTATCAGTTGGCCTCTGTATATTTCACTGTGGCGTTTTCACAAAACAGCTGTATATTATTTATATAGTCCAGATGTGCAAATATTGCCATAAAATTCAACATAATCAGATTTCCAGAGAAAAAAAGAAAGGAAAATAAATTATATGTGGATTGTTCCTCATGTGTCTTTTGTTCCTCTACCGTCTCCCTGTCTTCTTCAGGTGCTTAACCTCCCTCCTGCCAGTTCTGCATGGTCATGACCTGTCATCACGCCCCTTCCACAGCCCACCTCATCCTATTGGTCCTGCTCATTGTCACTCCACAGCTGGCTGGCGCCGCCCCTGTGCGGGGTGAGGGAGGGGAGGGAGGGGTGGAGGGGCGCACCCGGACGGACCTTAAAGAGGACAACCTCGCCCCCTTCCTCTCGTCCCCGCCCCAGAGTCTCCCCAGCCTCGACGACGGGTCCCAAGACCGGGGCCCTGGTCAAGATAGCCAATCAGATAAAGTGACGGACCCGGCGCAGGTGCTCGCCGTTCTCCTGGAGGCCCTGGACCACCCGGGAGAGAGTGAAATCCAGGCGAGCAGAGACTGGGAAGGGGATCAGAGTCAGGAGCTGCCCGCCGCTGAAGGCTTGGAGGGTGGTGAGATAAGGAGAAAAGGGGAGACAGAGGGAGAGAGGGGGGCGGAGGAGGAGGAGAAGGAGGGGCGAGGGGCTGATAAGGCTATTGAACAGCTAATTGTAGGCCATTTGACAGCTGCTCAGGGTGATGACTTAAAGGAGAGGGATGAAGAGGATAAAAGCACAAGGTCAGAGGAGGATCAGGGGTGGCCTGTGGAGGCTGTGGGACCCGATAGTGTAAGTGAGCAGGAAGAGAAAGAAGAAAGTGAGGAGCGGGAGGAGGGAAATGATTTGGGAAGTTTCTTAAATAAGGCCAGTGCCGGTTCCAATTCAAAGGGTGACGATCCCTCCCTACAGCGCAGAATAAGAGGCTACTTCCAAAACATTGACTTGGGTCTCCAAGATAATGAGATCCTGCCTCCTCTGAAGGGCTACAAGGCGTACAACACCCAGCTGGCGAGAGCCGGAAAGAAGCTACACTGGCAGGAGAACCGGCCGGGCGACCGACCCATCAAGGGAGGCAACTTCATGGATGACTTTGAGGATGAGGGAGAGGAGCTGGAGGAGGAGGTTGAGGAAGAGGAGGAGAGCCTCTCCCACATGGAAGAGGAGGCGAGGGCGCGCGCCGAGAAACAAGAGGTGCTCCGGCAGCAGGAGGAGGCAGAGAGGGCCAGAGAGGAGGAGCAGAGGCTGGCAGACATCGCCTCTGACATGCTGCTGCAGTACATGGGGAGGAAGCAGCAGTCCTACATGAAGCCCCGGCAGAAGAGCAGCATGGGGGCTGCCGGCAACACCGCGGAGGACAAGCGCTCCGAGGAGGTGCTCCCTGACGAAGACGACCTGGACCAGCAGATGATCGACAGGCTGATCGAGATCAGCAGCAAGTTGCACCTGCCCGCCGACGACGTGATCGAGATCATCAGCGACGTGGAGGAGAAGAAGAAGAAGAGGAAAGAGTTGCAGCAGCAGCCGACCAACAGCAACCCCGTCGCCCCGCGCTTCAGGCCCCTGGTGCCTCCTCCTCTGGCTGCTCCGCCTATCTACCACTACACCGCCTCAAAAAACCCCAAGAAAGCCCCTTATAAGTACAACAAGTCCAACAAGAAATGGCACAAGGACAAAGTCAAGTCATACAAGCAGGACTATTGGTATAAGCCTCAGAAGCAGCTTGACTACTGGTATAAACCCCAGAAACAGTTTTTAGCCTTCCCCTCTTATCCATACTACCAGAAGCCATATCGCGCATACTACCCTGTTTATTTCCCATATCCCAAACCACAGTATTATGGCAAGCCCTCCCCCTCCAGAGACCAGCCGTTCGGCCCCCAGGAACTTGACCTCCAGCCCCCAAGGCGCAGGCACAGGGCCGGGGGTAAGAACCGCGGGCAGGGCTGGAGGCAGCAGCCGGCGCCCCGTCTGCCTCTCACCCCTTATATCTCTAACTATATCCTTCCTCACCCACGGACCTACCAACCCCTACCTCCGCCCAAACCAATAACGACGCCCAGGAGAGGCAGGCGACCCCCATACTACTATCCACAAGTCACACCAGGAGATGACTATGAGGAAGACGGACTGGTGCCTCAACTGGACAGTGAGGAGGAACTGGAAAACTTTATTGAGAGGATCTACATGAAACGCAGAATGTATTGAGAGACTTTTCGGACATTTGTCAGATCAGAGGGACTGACAGAGGTGTGATAGATATACAGTATCTGGGGAAAAGCTAAGCGACAGATGAAAAAAAAAAGACCCAGAGGAGATATGTGTTGATGAGCCTGATGGGAATTTAAGGGTCAGGAAGTAAAAAGTTAGATTTACGTTGTTTTAATCACTGTATTCTTGTTAATTTTCTCGGTCAGGGAGAGGATGAAGGGGTCCCAGTTTAAGCTCCCTGTAACCATGTTCAGCCTCTTGCTCAGTTTACATTTTGAAACAGAACATACCATGGTGTATGTCTGCGTCCATTCAGGTCAATCTCTGATGCTCTTGCATTACTCAGAGTTTTCTAGAGGAAACACACACACATAAACGCACACACATACACGCACAGACACGCGCACAGATATGCACGCACATCGACACACCCACGTACAATCACATTTTTTGACACATTCACAAGCAGATGTGCCCATTGTAAGAGAACCATGTTTACAACATCACTTTGTATCTTTTGTTTTATAATCTGTACGTCATGTTACAAAACTAAAAGTAGTTCAATGACTTCTTAGCAACACAAATATAAATATATATAAAAAAACTAACACTGCTATTGTCAAATGTTGGCAGCATATTTTTGTTGTATTTGATGTGTGTAGTTGCCTTTCTTATTCTTGATTGGGTCAACTTCAAACAGCTGCAATTTGCAAAGGTGCCAAATACACACATTTCAGTTCTTCAAACTCCAGATTCAGATTTTTGCCTTACAAGCACCATGGTTCTATAAAGGGAAATATCATATTGCATAATATTATCATCACAGCCGGTCCCAATGTAGAAACCCTGTGGACTCCAAAAGCACAAACTTAAACACTAAACACTTCCAACCTGGTGGACGAAGGGTTTTCAATCATTTTGGGATCCAGAAGTTATTGTGTCGACATATTTATGGCAGATCCACCATA
>JAOXYL010000078.1:10738072-10752355 GCA_028564955.1 Terapon puta
ACAACACAGAAGATGACGCTGTATACCACCGTGTGATAAAAAACCTGCAGCATGGTCCTGCAGACACTGGAAGATCTCTTGAGGAAGAGTCTCTTGAGGAAGAACAAGCGACTCTGACCCTTCTTGTAGGTGGCATCAGTATTATTGTTCAGTCCAGTTTATTGTCCAAGTGGCTATCGTCATTTACGACAGAAATGCAATTGAAATAAAGTATTTTGAATTGAACTGAATGGAGAAAATGGAGTTCTTGTGACGTCACAGTAGAACCCAGTAGAACATTCTGTTGAGTGTCCACAGTGTCCTGTTCACTCCTGCACTTCTCTGCAGCTTCAGGTAATCTCTCCTCTCTTACTTTTTTAAAAACTTTTCTTTAAATCAAAAGTTGCAAAACTGAATTTACTGACTAGCTGCAGTGATAAAAAAAGCTGCGGCAATCACTGTAAATTCCTCTTGAGATCTAACACTTAGCCATACTCTCTTTAGATAAAATCTGTGTCTCTGGGATAAAACAAACACATATGGATAAGGACTTTGTGCTACCACAAAACAGAGAAGACAGCATGTGGATGGAAGATAGTGAAGAATGGATGGAAGAAAGCGACTCAGAGATCAGTGATGAAGCACCTGAGTGTAGCTCTGGGTGGGTGAGAGGTTGGGAGTCACTTCCAGATGTATGCTTGAGGCATGTGTTCGAGTTTCTTTCTGACCGTGACCGCAGGAGCGCTGACCTGGTTTGTTACCACTGGCACAATGTCATGCACTCTCCTTCTCTCTGGCGCTACCGCTTCTTCCACTTCAGTGGGCGTCTCTCCAAATACAGGCAGTCTGAATACTGCTCTGCCGTGGCCTATGCCCAGAGTAAGGGCGTCTACCTGCAGAGCCTGGAGGTGAATGTGTATCCTCCACGCAGGTCCTTGGCAGCCCGGCGCCTGGAGCAAGTCATCAGCGGGCTGCTGTCTGAGCTCATCAGGTAAATTAATGTGTTTTCTAAAGGTCCATCTAAATCTGATCTTGGTTTTATGCAGCTCAGCGCATGGACAACTCCCAAAATTGAACATTACATTGTCTCTGCAGGGTAAAGGCCCCACTGCAGTCCTTTTCCCTCGTAAGGTTGGAGCTGGACCGGAGTTCCTGGAGCACAAGGCTCAGGAGAGCTCTAGTAAACAGCCTGCTTCTCTTCCTCCGCAGAGGATCCTCAGAGCTCACTTCTGTCTGTCTGAACGGGATGCGAAACTGCTTGAATCACGTGAGTACACCAGACCACAGACATGGATACTTTAAGTCATAAGCTGCCATCTGCTGAGGTCTGGCACTGGAGGTGTTTGGGATGTGAATGAATGAACAATGAATCCCCAAGCTGAACTGAATGTGTTCAGTCATCAGTATCACTGTCCAAATTTGACTTTTCTCAAGACAGTAAATCAGCAAACTGACAAAAGTCTTCTGAATCTAACTATCATTTCAGATCCCAAAAGTCTGAATACTGTTCAATTCTTTTTAATCTTGAAAGCAAATGAATTAGGGGGACTTTGAGGGAAACAAAACATGGTGATTGCTGTGTGTAAACAAACAAACCAAGTAACTGTCTCTGATTTCATTTAACCTCCAGGGCATGGAGGTGCTTTCAGCCCTGTTATTGTCAGAGCGCCGCAACAGCCCCCAGTGCTATATCTCATCTTTGGACCTTAGGGGATTCTTTTCTGGCACCGTGCAAGTTTACCTCAACCCCAGCTTCGCCCGTGACCTGCGCCAACTCCAAGGTCTCACCGACCTGAGCCTGAATTACTCCTGTCTGTCGGACGAGCTGCTGGTGGCTCTCCAGCCCAGGCAGCATAGGTCGATGCGACACTCCGGAAGAGACACTAACACCCTGCAGAGATTTTCACTGCAGTGCAGTTTAAACGAGCCCCACCAACAGGTAAGCAATAAATAATTAGATTAGCATTACTCGCTGAACTGCCAGGTTGGATAAAACAGCCAAAAGGAGAGTGGATTCTGAATGAAAACTGCTTAACTGCTTAGGTAGACGGCACTGAAGGCCATTACTAAAAGATCATAGTTATGGACGCACAAACACCTGCAAAGTCTGGACGGTGTTTTGTGTGGCAAAAAGTGAAGGAAAAAAAATTCTGGTGAAAACGAAACCCCCTCAGGTTTCCTTTGTTAATTTCTGTCTGTGCTTCATCCTCTCTGTCAAGTTGGTGCACGGTAGCTCGTGGGCAAGTCTGGCATCAAACTGCCCGGACCTGGAAGTCAAGCTCACGGTGGACCAAGTCATCAACACGAACTGGCTTGAAAAGATACTCCTGCCTGAGATTCCCTTGATAGAATACACCATGACAGCTTTCTACACCCCTGATGAAGAGTGGAGCATCAAGCCTGTCCTCAGTAACATGCTGCCTCGATACAGACGCAGTCTACAGGTCAGGGTGCTGAGCAGGCGGCATTATAGAGAGCACAGCGTAGAGAGAGGGTGTCAAACTGAATGCTCACCCAGGAAATATGTCAGTTCGGGCCATTTTGATTTGATTTGCTGAGGTCTGGGGATGAAATGTTCATGTCATCACATGTGAGAAGTGATAATGATCTTTGGTAGTGTGGGTCGGTCTGGCCACCACTTTGGTCCTGGCTGAAATATCTCAATAACTATGAAATGGATTACGTAGACAGATATATAAGGATGGATCTTCATGAAGTTTAGGATACAAATTCATGTCTCAGTTAGAATTATTACCCCCACTCCGACCTACTTTTTATGTTTTTAGCGCCACCATCAGCTTAATTTATGAACCAATGACAGCCTCATCTGTACTATGTGTACAATAAATTGTGAATTAGTGAATGTTAGTAATCTTTAGCATGTCAGTATTGTCATTGTGAGCATGTTAGCACGTTGATGTTATCATTTAGCTTGAAGCACCAGCCTGAGTTTTTTTTTTTTTTTTTATAATATCTCATTCTTGACCTTGGAGGGAGTTGGCCCAAATTGTTATCCCCAAATTGTCTTTGGGGAGAAAGTATGTGGTAAAAAAAGTAGTCCTGTGGTGAAGAACTAAATACTTATAATTCAGTTTGTAGATTAAAATGATGTGAATGTGTTGTGAGTGACCTTTATTTTTCCCATCTGTAGTATCTGACACTGGACCTGAGCAACTGCGGTGAATCAGTGGATGAAGAGCTGCTGCAGCTTGTTCAGGCCTGTGAATGTCTGGAGCAGCTGAGGGTGTGGGCTTTCTTGGACATCAGGACAGTGGGGAGGCTGCTGCACATCAGACTGACGCAGAGGAGCTTACTCAACAAGATCAGAGTGAGAAACGCAATAAGACACACACTGCCCAGATCTGCACACGTAAAGATGCATGCATACATGACATGATGATGTCGACTGTTGTGTCCCCCTAGGTGAGACTCTACTCAGTAAATGATGATACCACAGACCAGGAAGACCAGCTGGAGGAAATACTGAATTCCTTCCTGCATCTCCCTCCTGAACTGGAGTTTTTTGCCATAATCTATCCCTTTGTATGATCATGCAAAGGTGCTTGAAGAGATGCTCACAGGTGCACACCAAAAATAAAAATACTGAAGCATAAAATCAATTTCAGAAATAATTTAACCACATGAACAACAACCTGTCACTTCAGTTCACAGTTTTGACACTGACTGACTCTCTCTATCCGTGGCCATGTTTTTCTTAGGGAGGGGGGGGCGGGGTTGTGGGATTGTGAGCATGTCTGACCTAGTTTCACTATAAAGGGTGGTCGGGGGAGGCAGTGTGTGTTTATGTGTGTGAGTGCTCTGGCATGGCAAGAGAACTATTTATGGGAACAGGGGATTATGAGACATGAGCAATATATCAAAACTAAAAAACAAACAAAAAAAAAACAACAAAACAAAACAGGGGAGTAGAGTCTGTTTTAAGCTTTTAATCTTTGTCACTTGATTCCTAATTATTTCAAATATTATTATGCAAGAGCTTGAATAGTAGTATAAATCTCAGTATTATAATACCACTATTATACGTGTACTATGCATATGGCTGTCATGTATTTAATGTACAGTTCATTCTAATGTATGCAATTCCCATGCAGCACAGTGTCATACCACTGTCTCCATGACTTGTCCTGATGTACAGCATGAATTTATGGTCATTCATTGTTTGTTTTTTTCCATCTCTTATATACATCCATGTCATCATTGCATCTATATATCTATGCACAAATCAGTCTAAGTGATGAAGTTGAGGGGGAAACTATTGAAGATCTTGCGCAGAAATGTAAATTCACCTTTTATAGACTGACGTAAATCTTTATAAGACTACAAGTGCACCTGATAAACATAATGTTATTATATAATATTGTACAACACTGAGGGTTTGACAGGTTGACGAGGCTCTGCACGTCAATAAAACAACACCCTGCACGCGATTGGTCGTCAAAAGTCATGCAGGGTCACGTGAGAGGAGTATGAGGCCATTAGGCCGCGTGCTCAGCCAATGGCGCGCCTCGTCAGCTGACCGATATTTGAATATTGACGCTCCTCCGGGCCGTCGCGTCGGTGTGCGCCTCCCCCGTGTTGTTGTTGTGTGACATTGTCTGAGCGGGACCGGCGGTAAGGTGGGAGAATTTTTTTTTTTTTTTGCGTGTGTGTGTTTTCATATATAAAACAGGCCGAATATGTCGTCGCTGTTGAAGCCGTTCTCGGTGTGTGAGGGCCCGTGTGAGAGCTGCGGTGTCCGGAGAGGATGCCCGGGCCCGGCCCCCCATCAGCAGCAGCCTCCATCCCGCCGCCTGGCCGCCGCGGCGGGGCTGGGCTCGCTGCCGGTTCACCGGCGCTCGTACGCGGCGAGGAGAGAGCTGGCGGCCGCCGCGGTGGGAGGGAGGAAAATCACGCATCCCGGAAAGGCCATCCTCGCAGGTTTGATTCCCATCTCGCACATTCGGCTCACCCCACACCCCATCCTCTGTGCTCTCTGCACGGCGAGGCGTAATCTCAATCTGTCGCCCATTAGAGCTGTCCATGCAGAAGTGGGTCAGCCAGCAGTGATGCTGCAGCAGCATGATGTGGTTGCATGTGTGAGTCTGTCCTGCACTCATTCCGCACAGCGCTCGCAATTTTAGTCCTTTATGCGCACCTGACATAAGGATGCTGTAAAGGTTTTTGTGCTGCCCATTGAAAAGAGGCAGGTCCACATCTTGCTGTAAGCCCTCAGCTCATTTTCCAGCTCAGCGCTGGCTCTGCTGTGTAATCACATCTGATTAAAACACAAGTATAAGTCAGGGATGATCTAGCATCAGCACCTCTCTGCAGCTAATCCACCTCAACATAATGTTCTCTGATTTTTTCTTTTCTTTTGCAATGATTAAATGGAAGAAAATGGAAGTTCATTCATCCCTCTCAGAACGTTCAAGAACATTTCTGCACGGTGAGTCAACAAATCTCAAAAGGCAGCGTGTCTCTCTCTTCCTCTTGCTCAGGTGGCATTGCAGGGGGGATCGAGATCTGCATCACCTTCCCCACAGAGTATGTCAAGACCCAGCTGCAGCTCGACGAGAGGGCCAACCCGCCGCGATACAGAGGGATCGGTAGGTCACTGGGACATGTCTGACTGACTGACTGACTGACTGCAGGTTTGTGTGTCAGACTCCCGCAGCTGGATTTCTTACTCCAGGGTGCTCTTGTGTGTGTGTGTGTGTATGTGATTGTGTGCAGGTGACTGCGTGAAGTTGACCGTGCAGGATCACGGGCTCAGAGGGTTGTATCGAGGTCTCAGCTCCTTGCTCTATGGGTCGATACCCAAATCTGCTGTGAGGTGAGCGTGCACGTGTGAAGACGCACTTTCTTTTAGCAGAGACACAAAGTTGAGCTGCAGCGGAGAAGCGGCGGTGCATAACAAACGGGCGCAGCTGTAAACCTGAAATTAATTTAACAGTGACACAGCAATTTTTTAATACTTAAAGGTGGCCATGTTTGTTGGGCTGTAACTGCTGATTTTTTTTTTCAATTACGGGTTAATCTGCAGATTAAGTTTTCTCATATTGCTGACTAATTGTTTGGTTGAAAAAATATCAGAACACACATGATCTCAAAAAAGCAGCTAATTCTGATGTTTAAGGAATTGTTGTTCTTGCCCCTTCACAGGTTTGGCACGTTCGAGATGCTCAGCAACCCGATGCGAGACGCCACGGGACGGCTAGACAACACGCGGAGCCTCGTGTGCGGTTTAGGGGCGGGGATAGCGGAGGCCATCCTGGTCGTCTGCCCCATGGAGACGCTCAAGGTCGGTGACGCTGGATGTTATCATGCAATTGTTCGAACTGTGGCTGTCCGTTTTTATCAGTGATGCTCTGGATGACTCAAGTTCCTCATCCCCCAGGTGAAGATGATCCATGACCAGTGTTCCCTCAGACCTCGCTACAGAGGCTTCTTTCACGGAGTCAGCGAGATTATAAGAGAGCAGGGTAAGAGAACAGGAGGCCACTAGTGTCTACTTTGTCAAGCACAAACAGTGCTTCGTATTGAAACTTGATCTTTTCGTCTCATGTAGGTGTGAGGGGGACATATCAAGGTCTTACGGCGACGGTGCTGAAACAGGGCACCAATCAGGCCATCCGATTTTATGTTATGAACTTGCTGCGCAATTGGTACAAAGGTGAGAAGGCAGAACAAAATCCAATGTCCCTGTCCTCTGACAAGTCTATTTGGTCTCTTTTCTGTTCACATGATTGATGCATTTTTAAACTGTCCTTCCGCTTTCTGTAATTCTGACTGTTGGATTTGGCCTACAAGGTGATGATCCCAGGCGAGAAATGCACCCAATTGTCACGGCGATGTTCGGAGCGACGGCGGGAGCTGCCAGCGTCTTTGGAAACACACCTCTAGACGTGGTAAAGACCAGGATGCAGGTAGGGAAATGCACACTCTGATCATTTTATTACCGTTACCAGGTCTGCCATTTTGAAGATGGACTGTTTTTTTTTTTTTATTTAATTTTATCTTCATTTTATTTTGTAGGGCCTGGAAGCCCACCGCTACAAAAACACAGTGGACTGTGCCTTCCAGATCTTGAAGCATGAAGGACCACAGGCGTGAGTAACCACAGTTCTGTTCCTGACACGTTATGCTGTTTAGTTTTCTCCGTTACAGACGAAAGTTTTAACCTCATCTCATCTTTCACACAGCTTCTACAAAGGAACAGTTCCCAGGCTCGGCCGTGTGTGCTTGGACGTGGCCATCGTCTTTGTCATCTATGAGGAGGTGGTCAAACTACTCAACAACGTGTGGAAGACCCAGTAGGCCATCCAGGTGGTGACTGAGGTCCAGAGGGAAGCACAGACCAGTGCCTCATGCTACGCACAACTGAACACCTCTAATCTACATCATACTATCTCTCTGCCTCGCCCTGAGCTGATGACAAGTCATCTTTACCTGGTACATGAAACAAATTATTTGCAGGATGTATCTTAAACATGGTGATAAAAAAATAGGGCAGAATAGTGGCTGGTCACACACACTTTTTTTTTTAGCATTTTTCTCCTCTCCACCTCTGTTGTGGTCAGACATAGGAATCAAGAAGCATCATTTTTTAGAAGGAAACAGGAAAAGGCAAATGCAGCAATCAAATAATGTGTTATTCTGACTAAACATGTCGGCTCTGTTTCTTGAGTCCTTTAACCAGTAACATGAGTGTATTTAGAGATAAAACACAGCATTATTAACCAAAGGTTCAAAGGTTAAAAAAATATGTTAAAAAAGGGATGTTTCAGCTTTCTATGACTGTTGTTACGTGTTACATGTTGTAGAGTGAACACTTTGTACTGAAAAACCATACAAGTGTCTTTGGATTCACTGAGTACTTACATTACTGATTGAAGAGCAGAGGTGCAACTGGGCGGAACGAGCCATCCGCAGTGCTTTTAAAAATGTCTGTGCAGTGACTTCGACACATCTCGGTGTTGTGATCTGACCGTGCTTGTGGTGTCGCCGCACCTCCTCCAAACATTCGCAGCATCCCTCCTTTGCTGGTGACGAGCATTAGACACCGTTCATTGTGCGTTTCTTATGGCCGCTGTATGGCTGCGCAGATCTCGATGTAGTGTCTGTAGTTTTAATGCGCCAACGGGCTTGCTGAGGCTGTGGAGGAAAAAAAAAAACTGGAGTCCAAAGCTCTATACAGTTATCATCAAGCACGTTATTGTAAGAAACAAATCCATATGTAGCACAATCTTCACATGCAGTCTTAATATTTGGAGATGAGATGTATTGTAAATAGACGTTTTTGAGCTCTTTGCTGGTAAAGGACTAATTGGGTGGGAGAGTTTACAAGGGCCAGAATTGTGCACTACGCCCCTGGGGAAAGAAGATGACTGCATTGTCCGTATCAGACAAGCTCCAGAGGTGTTCAGCAGGCCGTTCGTCTCTCTGCAGCTGCATGTGAGGGCTTTATTTGGAAACATATTCACCAGTTGTGCGTCGTTCAGACCGCTGCCTCCCAAAACATACAAAGGCAAATTCCACTCGAGATGAGACGACATGTCTAACACGTCCCGACTGTGTAAGCCATATGACTTCAATGCGTTCGAGCCTCTGGTGGTTTTCTCGTGCTTATTGATTCACTCATCGAGCTGCCCTTGAGTCAGATATTAAGTCACTTTAACGTTCTTCTTTTACCTCAAGCTAACCTGCTTCATAAGCTTTTTTTGGGCGCCAACTGATGAAATTGTTAAGTAGCCACTTTTGGCTGCACTCATTCCCGTTTTATATAGTGTTTACATGCAAGTTGAGAGAACACGCGGGGACAGTAAATAAGTCAGAGGCTCGAAAACTCGAGGCTTGGTCTTTATCGACCTAGTTGCACCATGCAGCCTTGCACAGAAGCCTTTACTCTTTTTTGCCAAACTACTTCTGTAGAATCCAATATAATGTCCCTGATAGGCGTAATTCTTTATTACACTATAAACCCAGATATTGTTTCATTTCTATGTCTATGTGATTTTGTTTTCATTATCTAAAGCACATTTATACAGTGTAGACTTTAATGCTTTTCTGCCGCGCTGCTTTTCATGAACAGGCCGACAGCACGTGCGCCTCGTCGCGCAACATATCAGATCTGGTGTGATCATTCACATTTCAGAGGGTAATGTGGGGCGGGTTGAAGGATTAATTTGTTTGGAATAAAAAATTAAATATGTTGGCACAATGTCAGAAAAAAAGTTTTAAAAAATGTACAGTCAGATGTGGAAAACTGCAGAGAATCATATTTAGACATAACATGCTTTCACTGGTTTCAATAAACTTGTGACTGTAAAACCTGATGTGTTTGATGAATAAAAATCGACTGTAATTTACTTGGATGTAAATACTGTTTCCACTGCTTTTATATTGACCCCATTCACAGGAAATATGGAGCGGAAAAAGAGGAGCCAGAATTAACTTAAAGCAGAAATGAATGAGCCACACAATAATTTTATCTTTGACTGGATGACTTAACAAAAACAAAATTATTGCAGCAATATTAACAGCAGACAACAGTTGAAATGTAAATATTTATTTAAATGACATATTCACAGGGCCAGTTAAATACGGAAAATAAAATCAGTTGCTTTAACTGGACTGGTGAACCTCAGAACTGATGACACTTGGCTTCACCACGGTGGCAGAAGAAATCAGCAGCCTGAGGCTTTGCTGATGGCAGGACAGAGGAGATTAAAGGCTGAAGGAGCAGGGCGAGCGCGGTCAGCATTAACATCACAGAGGAAGGTATTAGCGCTCCCACCTGTTGCCCTGGCAGTCCACCTGTCACCTGCAGTATATAGTTCATCCAGCGAGGCTCAAGGTGAAGGAAGGGACACGCTGCTGACCAACCAACACGTTTTTGTTACCTGCCGGTCAAATCCATCATTTCACGTCTTATGAATATTTGTTTTCACAACTTTTGAGTTCTGTATTTATTTAATACACCTTGTTTTCTGTGTCTCTAGAAATAAGGCTTTAAACGTCTTTAATGTCAGGACCCCTGAAGTGTACAAAACAACATGTGGTTGAATGAAACTTGTTCACGTTCAATTCTGAGACCCCAACACTGACATACAATTCAGTGTCAGCTTCAACTTGCAAGGGTCTCGATTGATTGAGGTTCTGATGATTATGATCTATCACACCGAACCAAACACCTTCACAGTGTTACGTTGTGAATTTTCCCACATGGGTGGAGAGGCACCGTGGCTGGACATGAGTTCCTTGAGATGACAACATTGTTGACAGACAGTGTAATGAAGCCAAATGGGGGATTAAGTTCAGTTTAGTCAGCCTTGCGCCAGCTGTCAGGCTTCTTGACAGTAATGTGAAATCCTGTGCCAAAGTTAGTGATGTGGCTATCTCCTCCATCTGGAAAAACAACATGAGGACAAAGGTTAGGTGTGAGGAGACACTGGTTTTAAACTTCAACAGCTAAAAAAAAAATATATAGGTCACTTATTGGGTATCACTCACATCCTGAGACATTTGTCTTTACCACCGCTGGCCACTCTTTGTCCATCAGGACTCCAGTCCACTGCGTAAACCTTTGTACACAAAGAACAAAGTAATTAAAAAAAAACCCAAAAAACTAGACAAACCATGTGGGGGCAGGACTCCTTGTTCCCTCACCTCATCAGCGTGGCCAGGTAAGTCCATGTTGAGCTTCCCCGTCTTGACATCCCAAACTTTAAGAGTGCTGTCACTGCTGCCGCTGACCAGCAGCCGGCTGTCAGCCGACCATGCCACTTGATACACAGATCCCACGTGGCCACGCAGCGACATCAGGTACCTTTGGTTGAATAGACAAGCAGGAAGATAGAGAATAATATGGTAACATACACACAGAAAAATCTTAGGCTTACAGCACCATCAACTGGATGACCGTATTATTGCACGCATATATTTCAGACATTTTCTTACTTTCCAGTGCGTCCATCCCACATTTTAATGGACTTATCGAATGAGGCAGAGGCGAGGAGCCGGGTGTCCGGGGAGAAGACCACTTGATTGACCAGGGCGCTGTGGCCAGTCATCCTTGCCAGAGGCTTCTTGTCTTCTGCCGGGTTCCAGAGGAACAAGGTGAAATCATCCGAGCCAGACACCAGGCGCTCAGGAGCCGAACTCTGCAGCACGAGAATGGGAATAAAGCTGCCGTTTCACGGGCCATACATACTTAAACAAACCTGTGCAGATGACAAACAGCACTTACCCTAACTTTATTATATCTCTGTAAAGCTTTCTCCTTCAGCTCTTCCACTGGAGGAAAAGGGAAAAAAAGAACTTGTCACATTAAAACATCCTCTAGTAAACAGAGACCAAATGTTTCCACTGACATTGTATCCCAAAAATAAAGTTACATGACGCTTACAGGATCCAGTGAGGTCCTGGGGGTTGATAGTGGCAGTTGCGGGTTCAAACGCTCCGGTGCGCAGGACGTAGTCTGTGCTAAGAGCAAGCGTGTTCACCCAGTGGGCGTGGCCCTGCAGAGTCCTGCACTGGACACCCTATACCCACAAACACACATACACACACATTAAAACCACCTTTGACACGCAGATGTCTCCTCTCAACTCATTCTCTCATTCTGTCCGTTCTGTCAACATTTGATTTGTTTCTCAGGCACACACACGCTTACATCTTTGGCTCTCCAGACTTTGACCGTTCTGTCCTGGGAAGAAGTGTAGAGAAGTCCGTCTCCACCCCACTTCACACAGGTGACTGACTGCGTGTGTCCAGTCAGGATCTTCTCACAGCGTCCCAGCACAGTGTCCCAGATGCGCACCGATCCGTCCTTGGAGCTACTGGCTAAGTATCGGCACTCCGGGTTACTGAGAGGGAGGAACAGATAGGAGAAAGAGGAAATAGGGAAAAAAATGCTCAACATGGAGGTGCCCAATTCAAAATGAAGTACAAATCATGATGTTATGTCCAATTCAGTCTCTTTTCTACTTGCTTGTCTGAGTAAATTTCCCATTGATCATTAAAAAAAGTCTGTGGTTTCACTATTACACAGTGACATTATAGCAAATTTGGGATTTTAGGTCAGCAGGAAAATAACAGCCAGTAATTTACAGAAACAAGAAAGCCATGTACTGAGCACTCACAGATGGAGCGGCTCCCAGCAGAGCCATGTGATCCACTTGGTATGTCCTGTCAGCGTCTTCCCAATCTGTGTGCCTGTCACTGGATCCCACAGACAGATCTACAGAGACAGAACAGCAAAATGTAAACAAATTATGTTCATGGGATGCGTCTTAAAAATGCAGATCAGACTTGTGTTTGTGCGTGCTGGAAGCTCACCTGACTGTTCTTGCACCCTGAGGCCAGCTTCTTGCCGTCAGGTGACCAGGCGATGCTCAATACCCAATGTGTGTGTCCTTAAATAAAGCACAGCACAGCTTGATGGCATCTAAAAACATAAATCAATCACTTGTACTAATGCGCAGCAGATGATGCGGCCCTACAGAGGTGAGTTGATACCTCTGGCAGTGTGGTGAGGCGTCTCAGTCATCAAGTCCCAAAATCGCACTGTGGTATCACCCGAGCCGCTGGCAAGATATCTGAAACAAACGGCAAATATGTATTAATCTGCCCGAGGACATGTCCGCACAGCGCCATCTACAGTTTCATCCGCCCTGATACTAGTTCAATCAGAGTCACTCACTTGCCGGTGGGGCTGAAAGCAGTGGAGATGACGGCTTCTGTGTGCCCCTGTAGGGTGCTGGTGCAGCGGGCCACGGCTCGGACCCTGAACACGGCCTGAGGCTGGTACACCACCGGCAGAACTTGCTCCGTCTCCACGCCGAGGGCCTTCACACACGCCGCCAGATTGGACACCACCTCAGCCTCTCCTCGCACGAAAAATGCCAGTGGCACCGGCTCATCCTGCAGTGGAGTAAGTCAGTCAGGAAGTGATGCCATTAGTGTGACGATGCGAGGCTTTACACCCTCAAACACAAGTTTTAAAATAAAACTCAGTATTGTGGGTGCGTGGCGGTGTAACTCAAGCCCGTCACCTTCTGTAGCAAAGCATTGCAGACGAGCTGCAGCTTGTCCGGGGTGATGTCCAGAGGCACATCGAAAGGTGAACCCAGGACCTCCCCGTCCTCGTCCTGAAACTGGATCAGCAGCCGCTCCACGTCCTCAGTCTCCATCTTCTGTCACGGCTGGAAAAGTTATCCTGACACAGATGGAGGCATAAACAACAACTTATAGGAAGCCCATACACAGGTCATGTGTAGCTTCCTCTGAGTGTTTGGATCATATCTGACTGTCACTTTCTATACAAACTTATTGTTGCTGAAAAAACACATCCACACCCCTACAAGACTAATAAATGAATGTCATGTTTTGTATCTTGTGTTCAAATGGGCTATGAAATGCAGCACCACTTACAGCTAAATCGATTGGCGATGTGTTTGCATCAAAGCTGTTTTTGCAGTTTTGTATGATTTCCCATTACGTGCCTATAGGTCAATACCAGATGTCATTTCTCTATGCTGTCATGTAAGCAAGTTAGCTAAACAGCTACACAAAACGCCCATTACGTTACCTCGCAGGTTCCGAACAGCACCGGTAACAACACACTCTAGAGACGCGTTTAACACTGTTATATTAAACATTTCAACATCTTATTTGGACTATTTAGCAATATTGGTTTAGCTAGCTGGTGTCAGCCAACAGAGCTAACTCCGCTAGCCTGCTGTTAGCCGGCAGTTTGGACACTTGACTTATTTTAATCTGCGATCTCAGGTCAGTAAAATAACCCCCACTTGTCTACACAACTGTGTTCACTTTTATATGACATTAGATCAAGACATGGGTGTGCTAAAACTTTACCTTTAGCGAGGTAGCGATGTGTTAGAGCTCCCCACGTGTGTAACTGCTGGAGAGCCTCTGAGGGAAAGATGCTGCCAGGAGCCCGAGGTATCGTGACAGTGAACACAGTCACGCAATGGATTGTGGGTGAATTGTTTGTTACTTCTCTTGGATTTACGTACGTCTATGCATCTTCATTGTCATTACATTTCTGTCTGTTGTTCACTCGATATTTCTAAAACGAGGGATATTAGGATATTACACGCTTTAATGTTTAATGATAATGAAATAATAACAATAAAACAAGACTCTAAATGCCAGAATGAAATAATGAATAATCATAATTATGATAACACTAGTTGTAACGACGTATAATAATAATAATAATAATAATAATAATAATAATAATAATAATAATAATAATAATAATAATAATAATAATAATAA
>JAOXYL010000078.1:10758368-10772695 GCA_028564955.1 Terapon puta
ACATAGAGGTCTGTGGGGGGCTGCACGTCTAGCTGCAGCAAAGAGGTGACGTCTTCAGGGGGCTCCGCTGTGGCCACATTCCAGGTCACCATGTGCAACCTGTCAAATAAACAAATATCAGTCACACTGCTGCACGTTTCTTGTTGTTGTAAATACACTTGTCTCATCATCAAAAATAAGTTCTGCATTTTCTGTGTAAGTGACAGAGGGGCACAAACTTAATACTGTGAGTGATGATAGTGGAAAGCAAAGCTTTTTAATCCTTGTTAATTTTAAGTTCTTATTTCATTCTTACTTATTAATCTCCACAACATTTAATAAAAAAAAACACCATTCAGCAGTTTGTGTCCCTGAACGCTGGAAAAATAGCAAAGCAAAAACACATGAGGCATTAATGATATATTTGCTTTTTTATACATTCACCTAATCACACGTGAGATTTAAAACTACTAAGACATGTCAAATGGTAATGAAACCCAGTTTTGATCCAGATTAACTTCAGAGAGCTTGAACACCTGTGTGTGTGTGTGTGTGTGTGTGTGTGTGTGTCTGTGTGTCTGTGCAAACTTGTGTGGTCTGAACGTGTCAACCTGAATGCGTCTGTGGGGATGAAGCGTCCGCAGAGTTGAAACGCTTCATCCAGTGTGCGGGACACTTCTTCGCTGGCTTCATCGTCAGAGCTCATGTCCTCAATGCAGGTCAGCAACTGAGCCAGGCGATGGCGGAGGAGCATCTTGGACCTCGAGCCCTGAGACGCTGAGCTGCTCAGGCTGTCTGAACGCCCGCGTGGACTGTCCGTCAAGGGGTCCATCATCGGATTTTAGAGTGAAAAATGGGTCTTCCTGGTGTTGGCTTTTGTTATGCACCTGTATGTCCTCAGGTTACAGAAGGATGATTAAGACTAAAATATAAAGATGCTGTCCTGCAAGCAAAATCCAGTAGAATAAAAAGCCTCAGGCTTGATTCCTCTTCAGACTTCTTTGGTTGGAGCCATTTGATGCGAGTGGCCTCCACCCTGCTCAGGCTGCTGGAAGTAACATGAGCTGATTCCTTGTTAGTCAAACCTCTCCGCATGTGCTCTAGGCAGCTTCTGAGGTCCTCCAAACTGGCCGTGATGAAAAGCTCAAAAAGCCCACGGTGAAGTATGCCTGTGGTGGTCCTGTCCTCTCCGCGGCACAGCCCCGTGTGGTCACGCAGCGGCGGAGCAGCGACTGACAAAGCGGTGGGGTCAGCGCAGGAATGTGGGCAAGAATGAGTCAGATTTGGACTCTAATCGCAGGCAGGAGACGGGCATGTGAACACGCGTGTTTGTCTGTGAGCATGTGTAGTCCCGGAGGGCAGAGGAAGAAGACTGGAGGGGGCTTATCCTCCATCATTGTGAGTATTGTTGCAAGTCTTGAGTAACCCTTCAGAGGTTTACCTAAGAGGTTTACCACCAACACTCTCCCTCTATCAGCTGAGAGCACTGAGCAATACATGCAACCCTGCAATTAAGTCATGCATTAGTGAGGGGACGACGGCTCACAATAGCATTAGCTTCTTTTGGCCTCAATCCAGCCTCTCCTCATTTAGGTGAAAGGTTATTTTTGTAAACCCGCAGGAGTGGGGGGTTGACCACAGTTTTGTAAGCTCTGACGTTGCTGGTTGTTTTTTTTTTCCCAAGAGCAAAAGCTCAAATGATTCTAGTTAAGTATTACAGCACAATTAATAGTGGACAAATTACATAATAGATTTGGAAGCACACAATACATGAAGCAATCAGCAACTGACAAGTATTTGGCAACACAGTCCGCCAAATACTTAAATGGTTTGAAGATTTCAAAACTGTGAATGTGGTATTTCCAATGTTGGATGAAAACCTCAGTTCTAGAATTAAGTAGCAAGAATTGTAAAATGTGTTTCTGTCTCAGAAATAGGATAATGTTTTGCAGTTTTACACACTGGCTTCAGTAATTCAGTGTTACTGAACTGCATGCATATAGTTTTTTGAACACTTGTTTGGTATTTTGGAATACAATTCCTCAATTTCCTCCAGCAAATTGCAAATTTGCAGGAAATATTTAACACCTAATGCTTATTTTTTTCCACTGTAGAATATTAATATAAGACTTTCCTTACGGGATCATTAACTCAGAAAATCATTGAGAGAAACACGCCATAACTATTTAGAGAAACTTATGGTGATAATGTCAAAATTCTATATAATGCAATGGAAATGTATTATATTGCTCATTTATGAAATCATTTCTGATCTAGCCACGGGTAGCAAAATTCAAGTGATAAAGACAGCTTTTTGATTTCTGGAGTGTTGTGGAGGACAATACTAAGGAAACACAGGGAGGAAAGAATCAACCAGAAGAGATTGCAAAATACAAAATGCTAATCTTGGGTGCCCAAGTTCTCCTTGCTGCCTCATGTAACAGCATCACATGCAGAGACTTAGGGCACATGCTTGAGCAAGAAATAGTGTTAAGGGGATAATCAAGGTCCAGTGAGAAATGATGAATGGGAAACTATTTCATTTTCATCATGGAGCCTTGCAGCAGCCTCAAAGCTACTTATGAGGGTTAAGCAACTCAGACAGTTTTAGGAGTGTTACACCTTACCTTTTCCTGACTCCCAGTGTCTCTACATGTACCCTTTTCTACCTAAAGTCTTTACTTTCTCTCACCATGATATTCATCACCATTGTCTGTCTCTTGCTCCTACCTACTCTTCACCCTTTCAAGACCAAGAAGAAGAACAAGTGAAAGTCTATATGGGATGCTGGTCTTACCTGCACTTGTCCCTTCCACCGCTTCGAAATCTTGCAGCACTCATCTTCTCACCTGCAGGCACACAGAAACACATAGAGACATGAACCAAGAGGAAACACACATCACACCAAGATAATGTGCCTGCCTCTGCTACAGGCAGTTTTACCAGGAGCACAGAGCGGTGCCTAGTAAAACAGACCTGACAGGGATGCCTCAAAGTCATCTCTGAAATGGCTCTGTAATCATGTCTAATCACGGTTAGTTTCATCCACGTTAAAGCGACAGTGCCCTGCAAGTCACATGTGAAAACAGAGACACTTTACACCACAGTAATTTTGTAAAAACTATATATAAATATATATGTCTATATATTTTTTACACAGTGTGATGGTGAATATCTGAGGTGGGTTCATTTACTTATATTGAGATAATAACAGAAATATTTAACATTCATCCAGGTGGGCTGCTCACAAAAAGAGCTTGGGGTCTGCAAAAGCAGAAAAGCTTCATATTCTGAGTTTTATCATTACTGGTTAATTATAGAGAGATTATGGTACTTACCATTTATAGTCTATAACACACATACACACACTTATGTTTTCATTTATGATTTCAATCAACATTAAAATGAAAAACACACTGAACTATCATTACATTATCACATTAATGTTCATTTAGAGTCATGTCAGTCTGTTGAGGGAAATATCTGGCTCCTTAGCTGCAAAATGCTCAGCTATCTTCTCCAGCCAGCAAACTTTAGTTGTCCGTGTTGTGTGTCATTTTATTTTGGTGCTGTGCAGGTAGTATGCAATCGGTTTCCAGAGCTCATTTTCTAAAATCTGCTGCCTGGTGAGGCTGGAAATGAGGTTGATGAACAATGAAGATATGGGTTTCAAGACCAGAATAATGAAACATGCTAAAATGCTCTGTCTATCACTACTTACAGCTTCTCTCACATTACATTTAGTAAATTGAGCTATTTTTAATAGACACATATTTACATATTAGTGTAGCCTTAATCTGAACAGCCTTCTTTTCAAATGTGACAGCCCTAAAGTTAGTGCTAAAATGTGTGAAAGTAGGCTTAATCTTAAATAAATAACTGATCTTGTGAGGACAAACGTGTGGTCCCCTAAATGTAATAATGTGAATTGGTCCCCACAGTATTAAGAGAAAACAAACCCACAAGCTCACTAAGAGACTGACCTATTGTCTTACCACACATCATTGCAAGGATGACACTGCTGAGTGTAACTTTTTCTATCTTGTCCAAAACAAAATTCACCATCTAATGTTTTTAGATTTTCAAAATAATCGAAAAAATAAGGGTCCAGTCATTGTAGTTATATCTCATTTAATCAATTAGGCTAAATACTTTTGTACATTTGTGTGTTCCACAGTGCCCAGTAACTTCATATAGACTGAGTGATGACTGTTTCCATGAAATATCTTAAAGAAAAATGTCAGGCAGTAAGAGCTGCATATCTCTTAGTTCAGTCTTTGTATGAACAAGAACACAGTTCCCTTAAAATTCAGAAAGGTGTCTGGATCCAAACATCTACTCAAATAAATCCAATATGTCTATCACATATATAAAGTACCCTCTGAAAACAAAGAAACAAAAAAACATCATCCATTATGTATGGTACCTTTCTCTGTGTGTCTTCTTTGTGGTGTCCGGAAAAAGCTGCAAACCCCCTGTGCACAAATGACGAAGCTCTCCAAAGGGGAGTCCAGAGACTGGATCTGCTTTCCTACAGCGAGTCCCGTTGTTTCGCTGTTTGGTCTCGTTTTGGTTCCCTCACTTTGTTCTCAGCTGTTCTCCCGCCTGGTCCAAGGTCCCACTCTCAACCTGCTCGGGACTTAAAGCGTAACATCGGATCAAGCTATTATCCCAGGTTGGTTAACAACCCGGCGAGAAAGTATTATCTTATTCATGAATGGACATGTCTGTTTATTGAGTGTCACCATGACGTATGGTATTTGTGGCACCAAAGCCCTCTTTGTATGTTTATAAATAATCCTTCACTTTCTCAACAGTATGGAATGTGTAGGGTGCTCTGCTTTGCTGTGTGCTGCTTCAATCACATAATAAACTCTGGTGGTATTTAAGTGACACATGCCAGTTGCATTGTGTGATTTCTTGGGTCTGGATTTAAAATATTTATACATCAAACAATAGGGTGTTTGGCAGAGGGTCATTTATAAAGATCAATCTCTGCCTATGTAGCGATCGGCCTTTACATTTTCCACAGGCTGGCACACACTAATGGTGTGTTCGATAGTTAGACAAACAGATTGATACCTCTATCATGATGCTTCATTATGTGTGAAGCAACAGGTCAGGGAACAATTAGCTTAGCTTAGCACAATGACTGGGGACAGAAGGAAACAACTAACTTGGCTCTGTCCAAAGCTATCAAAATCACCACGCTCCATGAACCCTTTATTCCTTGTTTGTTACTAAAATGACTGTCCATGCTGTTAGGAGAAGGGCATTAACTCTATCAGTGGTTTGGCCTGTAATGTAAAAGGATATTTCTCATGTTTAGTTAGATGTACCTTACCATATATTTCTTTACATTACATTTTCGTTCCAGTGAACAGTGGGGGAAAAAAGAAAACCACAGTTATAAACCAGGATGTATTCTCTGCTTTTGAGTCCTGTAAGAATAGAAAACAGGCAAAACAAGAACAAAATCGCAACTTTGAAAGAAAATATAATAGTTTTTATCCATAAGCTTAATCATCATAAAGATTAGTAAAGATAAAGATGTCAGACACCCACACACAGTGTAGAGCCTCATCAACAACTCCCAAAATGCAGCAGCCCTCTGTGCCAGCCCCTCTTCTGCCTCATAATCAGGATTTAAAGTAATCTTTGCCATCCAAACTTGATTAATTTCACCCTGCCTACAGTGACTGTGCATGTGCGTATGCGAGTGTGTGTGTGTGCGGGTGTGTGTGTACCAGCTGCTGTCTGCCACAGTGTGCTTTTTGTTTCGTACACTCGGGGTGCCAAAAACTATTATTCCAGTTCTGCACACGGTGGCTTTAATTAACTTTTGTTCATTTTAGCAAATGATTGTTTCAGTGGACCATTCTTTTATTTCCTCTCTCTCAGTTAATTCCAGGCAATTTATACATCTGTAAAACCTTTTTGTGTTTTTCCCTTTTGAATAAATGACTAATTTGAACAATTTGCTAAGGCAACTATGACTAAAGCAGCAAAATTTGTGACAGTATGGTATAATATAGTTTAGTAAAATGTAACACCTGGTGTCTGTTGAAGCCTCTTGAATTGCAGTGCCATTTTACAAACTATTGGAGCTGGGCACAGTGTCTAAAGCTACTTACCGGGACCCAGTCCCAGAATGGTGAAACTTCATTTCTTCCTAACAGTACCAGTAAATTGACATGCAGACTCTGAACTAATTGCCAAATAACTATAAGCTTCTCAAAGCTTTTCTGGAGATGGAAAGATATTTTCAAAAATATATGGCTTTTCAAATGAGTTCAACGCAGTCCTGTGACAGCCACAAAGCTCAAGTCAAGGACAGTCAAGGATTCTGCAATAATAACCAACCCTGATGATAAATGTAGTATTTTGATTCTGATTATTTCTTTTCTTGGCTGCCATGGTGATAATTAAACGAAGGGATCATAGCTCTTTTCGTACAGTGCATAAAATGCATTACGGAGGGGGAAAAAAGACATTCACATCAAAACAAATTTACAGTTGCTTTGCTTCTTTTTATTCATTTCTTTACGTCTCCAATGTACAGTAGTGTTATTGGAAGATAAGATGACAGAAAGGCACAAATTCACAATAAAAGAAAGAAAAACAGGAGACAAGTTAACAGGAGTGAGAGAGAGTGAGAGAAAGAGAGAGAAAGAGAGAGAGAGAGAGAGAGAGAGAGAGAGAGAGAGAGAGATTTAACGTTTTAAAAACAGTTTGGGGTGGTGGAATCATTTGGTTTCATATTCTGATTATAAATCGAGGAATCTAACAACAGATATCTATGAGATTGTCTCTGTTAAACCATGTTCTCTCACAAGTTTGAATGGTATCTTCAGGCTCTTAAAATAAACCTACTGCTTTCAAACAACCACATCTAATTGTCTTTGCTTTAATTTTTTTCCCCTCTTCTATGTAGCTATAAACTCCAACCCTCCAGTTGAAGCTGCCCCTAAATGGAGAATAGTTTCCCCTCGATCCCCATCGCTAACCGCAGGAGGGCGAAATCTAACTCGCACCGAGGCTCCACTGAGGGCTGACACCATCCGCTAATTATGTGGATCAACGACCTGACCCAAGCTGCCGTTATATGTTCCTTTTCAGTGAGAGACGCGAGTGTAGTTCAGAGACTGACAACAGAGGTACAACAACACTCAGAACAAAAATATATATCTATACACTGTCCCGCCAATGAGACGTGGTCCCGGTGAGGGAAGGACGCGAGGAGGAGAGGAGATAGTGAACAGGGCTTTTGCTTCTTTTGTATTTTTTTAAAAAAATGTATTCGCTTATTCATTTTTTTTCAATTTCTTAAATGTCCTCCGTCTACATACCACACAGCGAGCCAGCTCTTCGGGAGCATCTTAAAATCTGCAGCAAAATCACCTATAACAACATGTATATGTACTGTGAGTCTACAGCTGATGATGTTCCTCAAAATGTCTTAATCAGCTCTAAATTTCAGCAACTATAACTCTACGTTTCCTCATAATAATATCTCTGTGAGAGCAACTCGGTCACTGTGGCCTGTGTGACGCTGGATATTTAGCCATGGAATAAGAGAGGGTGTGCTGAAGGTTTTGGCAGGACAGTCTGATCTATATATATGTGTTCATCTACATTAATTTATTTACTATTTACAAAGTCAGTACATACAGTACATCCACAAATCTCCATGATTCAGTTGGTAGCCCCATCACAGACAGTGAGTGAGATGCTCGATGGACACAGAGAGAGGTGGAGGGCTTGGACATCCGGGGCCAGCGTGTCCTTCAAAGAGGAAACAACAGCGAGTGGCTCGAAAATTGGAAATTGAGCGTCACAAGATGGAGGTATTCAAAGTGAGTTTCATCTCAACTACTATGCTTCAACGGTTGCCTAATAATGCCCTGAGCAGTTGTTAATGGCCTTTTTTTAAGCCTTCGTATCCTTATGGCCAATAAAAATAAATTTAAATTTGGATTTATTGGCGACTGTGCTTGGGCTTAAAACAGAACAGTACATGTACAAGCTACTGCTCCAGTATTATCATGTCAAATGATGTATGAAGTCATTCAAATTTGCCATCGCATGCACACAATTACCATCTAAGCAAAAATATCGCAAATTAATCAAACCTCTGCGTTTTAAGTGTTTAGACCGAGATGAAAATCATAATTATCTGCTAGTTCTGGTGGCAGTTTTATTTAATTATTTTTTTCGATGGAAACCCTGAGAGATGTGAGGGGAAAAAAACTTGGTGATTCATTTTCTAAGTCTGATCTAAGCTGTTCTCCCTCCTGTGACTTAAGAACAGATGAAAAAAAAAACGTTTTTCACAGTAACATCTTTAGAAAATGTATCACCAGAGGTCTTTTTTTCCCCACTTGCTTCTCCGGGGCCTCTATTTAAATCAGTATTATGACAATGGCCTTTTGACCTTATCTGTTGCTTGCTCTTTGAAGTTTCCACACACAACTTAGACAGATACGCAGGGGAAAGTAAACATAAGATGGAAAAAGACGATAATAAAAGTAACCGAGGACAAAGGAGGCCAACAAGAGGAAGAAGGTTAGTGCCTGCTGATATCGCTCCTCTCGCTCCGTCACTTCCCCCCCGTCTTTACCCAGCCAACATCAGATCTCTTCAAAGACACGCTACTGTACATCACTCATGTACACTCATGCATATACCGAGAGAAAAAAACACACTATTACAAATGACAGGCTCCAGATTCCAGCAGGAGAAAAGCCGCCTCACCCGAAGACAAACACAATAAAACCAGCACTTAATAAACAACTAATCAACAACTTAACCATCCTTGACTTTTAGCTTGGGCTCTGCTTTACTAAAACTGTGTTCGGGATGGGAACAAACAGTAGAGTAAGATAGATTTTGCGATGATAAAGGAGAGACCAACGTGTCATGGTAGTTATTGCTATCGCTGGATAAGACCATTTATCCACTGGAGGTGACAGGATGACAGGCGGCAGGGCAAGAATTGACGCAGATCACGAAAAGTTTAACTTCCAAAGAACCATTTATCTATCTACAGCGAGAGGGGGGAGCCATGTATCCATGGTAAAATCACCGTCATGATAACAACAACGGTTAAAACGACATCTGGGTGACAGAAAGACTGTCAGACGAAAAGGGAAAAAAAGGAAGAGAGGCTCATTTATGGCTGGTCTACAGTGCAGAGTGATACATTTTCCTGCTATTCTTGAGTACTTTCTCTATATGTACTGTGTATGTGTGTGTGTGTGTGTATGTGTGTGTGTGTGAGATCTTTAATTACTGCACTTTCAAGCAGCCTGTTCGAACAGCCTGATGAAACTGAAGAGCAAGAAATGATCCAGTGAAAGATGGCAGGAAACCTTGATGGACTTACAACGCTACAGAAAACCACACACACACGCACAAACTCAAACTCACAAAGCAGCAGAAAAAAAGCCATTGAATGTCTCAACACACTAAGGGAGATACTGGGGAAAAGGTCAGGAGCACGGCAGAGACAACATGACACTCTCAGCACGAGCCTGACCGCGTAGCCGCGTTTTGTTGACTTGCAAATTGATCCGAACAACAAAAGGAAACACTGCATAAAGCCCGACACAAATGGAGAGGAGGAGGTACTGTGACAAATCAGAGAAAAATGAAATAAAATAAATCACAGGATAAAAACTCAACACTGAGCAGATACAGCTTGGTCTGGAAAAAAAATAAACATCCACAGACAAACTTACAGACAAAAATCATTTTAAAAACCCTGTTTATATATATTTATATATATTATATATATATATATTTCAATACAATTATTCAGCTCCCCGATATACGGTATACTGTTTATATACACCATTGGGTTATCTTAAATAGAAATAAATCCTAAATTACAGAGATAAATGACACTACTCTCTGTAGTTTAGAACGGTTGAGAGACTGAGAGAAAGAGAGGGCAGACTGACGAGATCTATAGTGTTGCTACTGGAGGCCTCAGAGCAGTTAATAAAGACACTGGATGGAAAAATAAAGAAAAATGGATGGGGTTCGAGGGGGTTGGGATGTTGAAACTGGGAGTTTACTGGGTCCAGGTCCCTGAAAACCAGACTGTACCAGGAGGGTGCGTTCGGGGGGGTTTGGGGGTGAGGGAGGTTTGGGTTGGACCGGCCGGTCGGACGTTACGTCAGTTGGAATAGAAGGAGGATGTGAATCCGCTGGTGTCTGGGTATTCTGGTCTGAAAGAGAGCGGGAGAGGTACGGGCATAAACAAGAGGCACCTGCCACTGATGTCTTGACCATCCAATCACATTTAGACTAATTATTGTTACATAATTAATCGATGAGATTAATTATTTAAGTAGCAAATTTCAAAGCAATTGTTAAGTTTTAAAAAAATGTGTGGACCAAATAATCGATCTGTAAAGCAAAACTGATTGATGCTTACAAGGATGTGTCTAATACTGAGGTACGATGAAATACAACACAAAGAATAAGAGTTCCTCTCACCTGATGAGCAGCAGCATTCACGGTCCAGCACAACCTCAGTCCTCTAGAGCCACCATTCCTTTCACTGGGTCCTTCACTCTCATCTGACCAACACGGCAAAAAGAAATCATACGCACAAATGTCATAGCTGAATCTTTCAAATTCTTCTGCACACAAGATTGTGTATGTCTGAGATGCTTTTATTCACCTCATCTAGTTCCTTGCGCGTCTCCTCCTCCATGCGACGAATGTCTTCCATGTTCAAGTCAATCCACTTGTCGATCCAGCAGAACAGCTGACGGTGGAAATTAGTGAACAAACGCTTCTCTTGCTGTAAAATAAAGAAGGACAAACAGAGAGTCATACTGTGCTTTTGAAGTGTGATTTTCAGAGACGTTTAATTCCTTCCTGCTTTACTCTTTTTATCCACTAGAGGCTGGTGCAGCCCATGTGTACAGCATTATAGTGAGGAGTACTTTTCCACCATTACCTCAAGCTAGCTAGCAAGATGTGAGACACTGTATGTACTTTCTGCATGAACAGGAAATGAGACACTGTGTTACAGTCCTTAATACACCCACAAGCACACACACACAACTGAGGACCATTCAGGAGGGGGAATACGCAAACATTTCCTGATCACCATCATGGAGCTTCTCCTGGATGCCAGGTTGACCCTAAAGCCACAAAGTGGGATGAACCACAGTCTGAACTGTGAACAAACCTTCTGAATGAAGTTCTCCACTTTATTTTGCAGGCCCCACCACTTGAATTTGACAGTGACCAGTTTGTAGGCACACATGTGTGGGCAGTCTTTCTTGTTTGGGAGCTCCTTCTGCAAGTGCATAGACAAACATACAGGAGTTTCTGAGTCATTAATAAAGGTTAGTTGGATGAACAATATATAAAAGCTCAACATTTGCTTTAAAATCAGTTTTGTGGTTGCAGTCATGATTTTAGAAATTCTGAGGTCCTAAGTACCCCCTGATCTCCCCAAAAACATTTTCACTAGAACGACAACGAAAAGTTTCTGAAATTTTTAAGTTATTTGGCTTTTTCATATCTTACATATACAGACAAGTTTTAAATTGTATTGACAGCTTACATGGTTTTATTAAACCTTTTCCACACTGTCAGCAATTATATTAGTGGGGGAATATAAAATCAATTATTCATCTTCTATACCTGCTTATTCCTGCCAGGCAGGGTCACAGGGTGCTGGAGCCTATCCCAGCTACTTTGTGTGAGAGGCGGGGTACACCCTGGATTGATCGTCAGTCAATCACAGGGCTAGAATCAATTAATTATTTCTTATTTATTTGTTTGTTTGCCTAAAAATAATCCATTAACAATATGTTAAAAAATCAGTTGCCAAAATCTGCTAATTTCTAGAAAAACATGACCTCAGTAGCCCTGGTTACATTATGATGCAGTGTTTGTCCTATACCAGGTACTTCAACACAGACTAAACATCACAGTTGCTAAGCAACATGGTGTTTTTTTCACACATCAATAATGAATGATAATGTAGCTGTGAAGTTCTTTGTTTTTCACATATTTCAGTGGCGTCAAATGTGCTTAAACCAACTGAGATGTACCTTCCAGTCTGGTCCTAGAGGGCCTCGTCCTGTCTTCACTGACTTGAACTTGCAAGGATCCTCCTCTGGCTTGTAGTCCTGGAGAGAGACGAGTGAATGAACATCAGAGAAGTATGAGATCCATCCACAGGGTGGTTAATGAACAAAACGCGCTTACCTTCGGCTCCACTTGGCTCCTGTCCGCAATATCAATATAGACTACGTCCACCTTCTTCCAGGTTTCTGCATCCAAACCGTGTACCTGAAACAGAATCACAGAGCACAGCTAGAGACAAGTCTCTGCAGGCGGCCCATATACAGCATAGATGAGGACACAAGGCACAGGGTAGAAAGAAATCAGAAATTTAGAAAATTATACATGGGCGATATATTTCTCTGGAGCCCTTTTTTTGGTTGCAGTTTTGCATATTCACAGTTTTTTATTTATATCCGTCTATATATAGGAGCAGTCTATAACGAGACGCATTCATTGAGCTGTTTTTGATTAGAAAACAACTAAACAGATGAGGCAGTGAGAAATGTTGCCATCACACCGTTGCCAGTAGAGAAAATGGAGAATTGACCAAAAAAAAAACACCCATACAAGGTACAGTATGTACCTCGCACCTTGTAAAATCAGGCATTGGGGGTGTAAAATGAGAATATCTTCAACTTAAAAGTGAGAAAAACGCTTATAAACACTTCCTCAGCCTGCTCAAACACACACACACACACGCACACACACTACTCGTCAGCTCATCACAGGCTTTGCTAATTACATTTTCAAGGTGTCCCGTGTCAGGTTTGTGCCATGTCTCGATCTTGATCAGGAAGTTATCTTTCATATACTCGTTCTGCAAGAAGAAAAGAGAGAGGATCCAGAGTGAAAAGGGAACGGTGAGTCTACAGAATAATATTTAAACAAGCGAAAAACAATTCATCTCACACACGCACAAACACGCTCTAACATCAACACACAGAGTAATTGTGTCTGACTGCCCCTGTTGCTGCTGCTGTGTCGCTGGAATAGATCAAATTTCTTTCTCAACTTTCAGGTCAACTTGCTCCCTCTGTGGGCACCAGTGTGTCAACATACATGAAATTTGTAAGCACACAAACAAAATATACTTACAGTGATAACTGCAGAGCCAGATGAAAGAAAGCACAGAAAGACAGAGAGAGACAGAGAGAGAGAGAGAGGAAGAAGATAATGCAGTTGAGGAACACATGAAACATGTATTTTACATTTTACAGTATTGACCAACGTATGAAGGTTAAGGGGAATTATTCAACACTATTTGTCAGCAAAGTGTGAGTGTCTGTGCGAGCGAAGGTTCAAGTTGTGCCTTTGACTGTGCCGTGTGATTGTGTGACAGATGGCTGTGTGTGTGTGTGTGTGTGTGTGTGTGTGTGTGTGTGTGTGCATGTGTGTGATCTCAGACTGAAAGGCTTGAGTGATTGCATGGCTCTTCTCACTGGACATACAGTTAATTATTCAACAACTCCTTCAAGGTGACAGAGATCCAGGGACTCAGAGAGACAGAGAGAGAGAGAGCGAGAGAGAGAGACAGAGAGAGTCAAATATATTCACAGTTTTTGTAGGATTAAAGAGCAGAAGATTGTGATTAACATGGTTATTTTCTTTAGTTAGAAAATAGATAGCTCTAAATAAACTCATAAAAGCAAGTTGTTGGTTCAGCTCATCAATTCCTGAGAGTTTTATGTTTATCATTGCACAGACAGGAAACTGATGAGTGAGTCTATGTTCAGTAGATTAAAAGGCAGTTTGGAAGAGAAAGACTTCCTCCTGGGACCTCTTTCAGACCTTTATACAAATCAATGGAGTGACTGTTTAGCCAAAACTTCCCTGTCACCATTACACATTTACTTTTCATTTGATTGTGGACTGAATATCTCACTTCGTATAGGCTAGTTATCTGTTAGCTAGTTAGCTCACTATAATGAATAAAACGTGTACGCAGTTGCAGCTGTATGTCACTAATCATAAGTGCTTTTCCAAAGAGTTTGGAAAGATGATGCTGTGTCCATTTTTGCATGCTAGTGCAAGGTAGACGTGTGTGTGTTTGTGTGTTTGCTACCTGTGCGACAGTATGGATATGCGTTCCAAGCTTTCTCATGGATGTTGAGAGCTGAAGCTGGAGCCAACATTCTGACGAAAGACGGCACTTTACTGCAAAACAGACAGAGAGAGAATCAAATCAAATCAAATCAAATTTTATTTAAAGCCCAAAATCACAAACACTGTTTGCCTCAGAGGGCTTTACAATC
>JAOXYL010000078.1:10772730-10783550 GCA_028564955.1 Terapon puta
ACTGTTTGCCTCAGAGGGCTTTACAATCTGTACAGTTGTGACACCCTCTGTCCTTAGACCCTCGAACCGGGTCAGGAGAGAAGAGGAAGCCAGTGTAAATCTGTCAATTTTCACTTTTTAAATTATATTTAAGTCAGGAGCAATTACAGTCACAGGTACAAAGTATAATGAATAAAACTGACATAGATTTTGCTGCACACTGCATGATTTAAATAATAAGGATCACATGCATGTATACATGTACACACCTGCTTAGCATCAACATGATAGCACAGTCATTGTGAGTGTGATAGCAGACCAACATCAACATTTAGCTCAAAGCACCACTAAGTGCAGGCTGAAAGAGGTAAAGTGATGATCGATTTCAGGTTAAGTAACTGCATGGACTTTAAAATGATGGAATAATAGGCTGAAGCAAAAAAAATGTATATATATGGGCCGGAGCCAAGAGATGAGGCCTCCAGGGAGAAGTGAATGAAGCAGCCTTCCCGAGCATTTACACCTCACCTCTGCAAATGGTAAATTTTGTGTGTGTACTGTCCCTTCTCTCCATCTTTCTCGTAGGGCTCATTTTTTAGCACCTCCACTCCTTCTCCTCCGCCCGTCTCATTCTTACTGGCCTCAGCCACGGAGTACAGCTGGCCGACCTGGTACTGGAGAAAAACAGAGACAAGAAAACAGATTGGAGTGAGGTGGAAAGCGTGTTTCCACCAGTTGGATGTTATCATGGCCGTGTATTATCCCAACAATGGATTCACAGTCACATACAGATATCCTTTTTCTTTCTTTTTTTTCCATGTGTATTTCATCAGCTCATCTATTTCAGTCTTAGGTGGTGGATTAACTTTGTCTTCTGATCCTTTTCCTGATTGCTACCTTCTCCTTTCCTCTTCACTGTATCCTCATAATCTGTCCCACACACTCTCAGTGTGTCTTCTCGTCTCGTCAACTTCTTCCTTTTGTTGTGTTTGTCTCCTCTCTCTCTCAAACTGTACACTTTCTCGTTCTTTGATCCCTGTCTTCCTCTCATGTTCCCGATCCTTAGTGTGCATGTGTGTGTTTAACCAAAGGACAATGGCTCCTTTCATTTCTTAATCACCTCTAATCCACAATGTAACCTCTGCACAAAGCTGGACCAGAGCGCAGAGACACTTACAACATCACAGAGAAGGAGCAGGTTGATGTAGAATATTTCTTTTATTTTCAGAGCAGAGAGATTACATTTATTCTCTTATTTCATTATGAAATAACAGTTAATAATTACAGTGGTCAAGATTCAACCTCACTTTACTGTCAGTTTGCTTTCTGAATGTATTAAACATGGAAACATAAATTGAGCAATGAGGAAAAACATAAGGAGCCAGTACATAGAAAAAGATAAAATACAATGATCTTTGGCAATGTATCATCTATCAAATGAATTGCTAACTAATTATTTTGATAACTGATTCTTCGTTTATCGTCATTTCTTTTAGGCCAAAGTGTCCATGTCAGCCTATAGGTTCATATTTTCTGATTTTGTTTGCCCTCTGTAAACTGAATATATGTTTGGTTGTGAACAAAATTCCTTGGAGGATTTTATGTGGGAAAACATTATGAATCATTTTCACCAAGTTCTAACATTTTATGGACCAAACAGCTAATTGATTCATCAAGAAAATAATTGGTTAATCTGTAATAAAAAAACTATAGTTGCAGAACTAAACTCCAGAAATATTTTCAGTTTCACTGTGCTTTTAATGTTACTGAATTGTTAAGTCGATGCCGAAGATTTCTCTTCTTTCTCTGAATCTGACTGTCTGGGGGAAAGATTCAAAGCTCTTGGAGCAGATCTCCCTGATTGGTAAATGGTTTTAGGCAAGCTAAGAATAAATTGGACTTTGGTAGTAATTTCAGATAACTCATACATCATTATAGTCAGGGCTATAAGATGAACAGGAAATTGAGGACACATCCTGGTATTTACAGTGGGACGGGATGGTTTAACTACCCACAGTTCATTTAGTACACGGCAACTACTCTGTGGTGTGCCACTATTGGCGTGAACCTTTTGGTCACTGAGGCTGCCCCCTTTTAACCATGACCTTTTGACCTTGTGGGTGCATTTCAAAGGTTACTCCTCCACAACAAAGACAAAAAAGGACCAAGACCAAGATAGCCTGTGCCAACCTGGTTTCAATGATCTTCACATAATGCGAATGCTAAGATGTTTTGGAAAGAAAGAATCATTGTGACCATGATGGATTCAATTACTCGGCACACCTGGTGAGCAGAGAAAGTCAAACGTGAACCGGAGACCGTGCCCTCACGTCGGCTGCGGATACGGCAACTGCTGACTGAATAAATAGGATGCAGGAACAGCAAAGCCTCCTGGGTAGCAGTGTTGGACAAATATAATTCAACCTTGCCTTGTAAGGGCGAGTCCATGCCCAGATACACCAGAACTTCCTTCTTTCGGAAAAAAAAAAACTGTGATAAATCTTCAGGTTAAAATCTGCTCTTGGGGAGAAGTTAACAGGCAGGAAATTCGATTCAGTGAATCCTCCAGGGGTTTCAACAGATGGTGCAGTCCCAACATGTACTCCCCAAAACAAAAACTCTGTTCAAAGTGATTAATCTACAGTCAACCCTAGCGGAGACAAAACCGCTATGCTTCTTGAAAGAATCAAATTAAATCAAAACTGAATTTACAGCAAAGAGTGAAGGAATTGAAAGGGTGGAAATCAAATCTAGTCGATGAGGGACTGAATCGCCGCATCCCAAAAGTGTTTATTTGGACCGTAAAAGCTCCATATCTGGTATTTGATGGCAAACAAGTGAAGACCGCTGCTTCAGAGAGTCAGGGAGCGATGAGAGGGAGACAGAGGAGATGGAGCTCTGGAGGGATGTGATTCACGGACAGAGGGGGAACGTCGCTCAGCTGCGCTCAGGCTTTGGCGGATCATATTTTAGTCAAATCGCTCTCCTTTGGTGTTTTTCCAGCGTCTAATGCATGCTGACTGTGGCACGATTTACGGGCCTCCTGCTCTAGAGGAAACCTACCTCATTATGTGGAGATATGATTAAGATAAAAGCTCCAAACACACCCTGTTAGTGAGAGAGCATAGATCTGAAGCCTCCGCGAGCCAGAGGAAACGCAAAGGGAGGAAATAAGGGGGATGTATTGCTCTGTCCGCTGCCCGGTGGCGTTGAGTTGGTATAAAAAATTTAAATACTGGAGCATGAGCGCAGAGCTGAGCAATCAGAGACAGTTTCCCATCTCAGATTTAGCTTATTGAAGACTCTGTACAGTGCATTGGGGACAGATGGCAAACTTACTATCCCCATTTGACTTCCTTTATTTGTGCCAGACATTTTAATGCTTTGAAACAGGGGCGTGTCCAAGGAGCCGTGCCAGCCTGAACTCTGACTGGCCACCCAAGATGCCAACATATTATCAATATCTATAAACTATGACGGACTATCTGCCACTACATGGTGCCACCCCGTTGTACTGAGATTGGGAGGTCTATCTGTCTTTTGAAACAAGCTCTATGGAACTTTTCATTTTGCGTTGAAATTGGCGGTCCCTGTGGACAAAGGCAGTGGTGTTTCATTATATTACACGTTCCTTCCACTGTGAGGAGACTACTTCCCAGCTCTGAAGACGGAGCTTTAGTTGCCAGCTGTCAGAGCAAATCCCAGCACTGTTAAGCCCACCAACCCTGTTGCAAGCGTTAAGTAAAAGTATTAAAAACTAAAAAAAAATACAATAATATACATAATAAAAATAGGTAATTTTCTTGCTTTTGGTCTTGTTTGCTTACATAGGTCATGTAGAGGCATCAGTATTAAATTGAAACTGTGTCATAAACAGTTAAAAACTCAACAGAACTGTTTAGAACAATGTTAGTTATTAAAGTAGTCAAATGACAAATGCATGAGTATGTGAAGAATATATAAAGAAGAGATGTCGCTCTAGTCCCAGCTGGAAACCTTTTGTGGTGCTTTACACTCAGAAACAGTTTATTGTGTGTAAGTGCAGATTAAGTGCTTTTTGGCTACAGTTGTCCACAAATATTTACGTGTCATTACAGAACAGCATAAGTCAGTTGCCTCTACTAAAAGTAGATCACTCTCATGTAAGTGCAAATAATGCATAAATAGGGTGGGGACGCAGAGGGAGTTGTGGAAGTAGTTTCAGGTGACTCATTTACAATGCAGGCTTGGACAGAGGATGAAAAGAGAGAAAAGAGGACGGGCGAGAGAAAGACTGCGCTGACTGTGTTGATTTAATGGTTTATCTGATTGGAGTAACGCTGTCACATGAAGGATGCTCATCAGAGCTGTAAACTATCAAGATAATACACGTTTTTTCTCACATGTTGCACATTGTCTCCAGTGTGCATAGTGGATGATAAATTGAAAAAATTGAAAGTAAAAGCCATGTATGTGTTAGAGCATATGTGTAACTTAAAGTCTAAGAGCAGATTTTGCTGTGGCAGGCACTTCATTTTTCCGAAATACAGTGAACCGAAAATATCATAACAAAAACTGAGCCTTGTTAGCGAATGCACACACACAAAAACACAAACACACAGACTGAAATACACTGAAATGAAACTTACCTCCTCCACAGAGATAGGAAGAATAACTCGACTGAAAAAGAAGGAAAAAGGAAGCAAGTTAATAAAAAATAATCATGAAGTAAAAACCAACCCAAAACTTAGCTCCCCCTGGACTCTGCCCATTACTTTCTCGCGAATCTAAGAGGGGTCACTTTGTAAATCTAAACGGTGCCAGTGTCATTGGGCTGAGCGCATACTTATGACATTCATCAAGCCTTAACGCGGTGATGATGCACTATTACAGAGAACAGGATGTGCCTGAAGAGACCCTGTGAGCAACACGCCAACAGCACAAACTGACATCTAACCAGTCGACTCAGTACCGATCTGGACACCAATTATCTTTTCCATGATGCCGTCTTGGAGGTGTCGTCAGCTGCGCAGAAGGATGCCAACAGGGATTGGTAAGGAAGAGATATATGAGCTACGCGAACAGCACATGACAGTCAAACAGTTACGGTACTTCCCTCAGCTCTAATCGGTATCTCAGAAGAGCACTTGATGCTTGAACTTGAACTTCTTCTAAGAGGAACTGCACCCCTCACAGAGTCGACTGCCTTCGATGCCTGTGCCAAGCAAATGACGAGGCTACTTTTGTATCGCCCGACATGACACATTATCCTTTATTAACAAAAATTATAGGATAATACATTTCAAACTGAGCCAAAAAGAAAGAGAAACAGCCTATTAAGTATGAGATTCACGTACTTCACTTTGACACTGTAACACTGAGTCATCAGGAGAGAATAAATGATCTATTCTGAGGAGAAGATGAGAATATGCTTCAGTGAAGCGAGAAAACAACAAGATCAAATGCAGAAACTGACATGTGAAGCCTGGTTTTCAGGCTGAGCAGTTATGAGGAGAACAAAATGATTCAATCATTACGATTATTCGTATTATTCTACAGAATCAAGTGGATACGGTGCAGTTTAATCACTTTTTTCATCTGTTGATTCTTTGGAGTACTTATACTGACTATAAATTTCTTGATTTAATAAAAGTTACCATTATCTAAGGCAGCAAGGGCTGCTTGTTGGCTGTCTTCTTCCTTCTTTTCTGCTGTGCCGTTTTATTTTTTTCTCCAGAAATTAAAAAAATATAATAATTAAAAAATAATAATAATAATAATAAATAAACATTTCCTGTACATGTTACATTTCCATGTTTCCTGACATTTTTTGGTATTTTATATTGCTATAGTGTTGTTCCGTCTGCAGGTCAGGTGAACACAAACAGTGCTTGAATTAGATCTAAAACAGTTTAAGGTAAGCTGGTGCTGAAAAAAGTAAGATTGATTGTTTTTTATTGATCCCACAGTGGAGAGATTTCACTGTTACAGCAACTCAAAAACAATGGTTAAAGATAGAGATAGAGATTAAATAATACAATATGAACACAAAAATAATATGCGCAATAAAAAAGCAATGACAATAAGAGAGAGATGGTATTTACATACACAGATGTGCAGTGGTGAGGTGTTGATATTGTATGATTTCACAGTATAAATGAATGACAATGAGTGAAAAGACCATAAAGTGCATCAGTAGGACATCAGTAAACATCAGTGCATTGATGAATATCAGTAAACATCTGTCCTGCTGTGATATGGTGTTTTTTTTTTCAAAGTCTCATTCTCTTGGATATATAAAGCTGACCAATAACATTCTTTATATACAAAGAACATTTTGTATTTCACATGTTCCTGCTGTTTTGTGCTTTGCCACATTTTCCTTGTAACAAACATTTTTCCTCTTTCACCACCGTTATTTTAAAAAAGAGCATTGGGTAATGGAGCTGACGGGCAAATGGCCACATTAGTTGCACACCCCCAAAAAATGACGACATCCATGCCAGCAAACTTTCACAATGAGCCGAAGAACAAATTTGTTTTTGTGCACATCGGCTGGGTGACAGAGGGCTCAGTCAAACTAAAATAAAGGGCACAATATACAGCTAAGAGTGTGTTTAAAGCATGTTGCAAACTATGCAAAAAATCTGCAATCAAACTTATTGATGTTAAATTCTGTTTGATGTATCATGAGACTTTTAGATGGCACTGAGGAATAAATTATTACACATTTAGCCTTATGATGAGAGGATCAGAGTTATAATCTAATTCAAATGACATTGGACTACTTGGGACAATGTAGAATTATCACAATGATATAATATTTATGGAATATAAACATGTCTGGTTATTAACTGGTTAAAATTACACAATGGTGTAGTTTATGGCAACTTAAGAATTTCATTCTCTGATGATGTAGCTGTATTACAGATCTGCCATCCCACACACACTAATAACACATGAAGACTTACACACACACACAAATTACTCTTCTCTTACAGAGATGGAGAGCAGCAGCCGAAACACACAACGCTGCCTTCTTTCTCTGACACTTGTGCATTTGGCACCGCATAATGCACATCTACAGTCGGCAGCTTTGTTGATTGTTTTGTAACTGTGTGATGTATGCCTAAATTCAGATAATCCTGCGGCCCACTCGCCACTCAATGTAATCTGGGTCTGAGTCCCAGCCAGACTCTGGATGGGAGGCCAGATGCTCCAAGGAAGGCAGAGACAGCGAAAAACTGTCTGTAATGTCAAATGGCGATACAAAAACATGACAGAACTGACATTTCATTTCATTTTATTTTATTCACGGTGACGTGTCTATTTCTGAGAGCCAAATAAAACATCTACTAAACGCTTTTATTTATCAGTGCTTAGATGTAAAAAAAAATTAGACCTTTGTGTGGCCTAAGATGAGGTAAAATTAAAATAAAGGTCAAAATTTAGATACTCAGAAGAATTCAGGCTCTAGTTTTACTAGGATTACAGTCACCTTAATGCTCTCTCACTCTTTCTCCCTCTCTCACTCTCTCTCTTTCTCTCCCTGCAAATCTCCTTGGTCTAAAGGTCTTGACAGATAGATCAGGTGTCTCTCTGTTGCTTCAGGAAACAAACACCCCTCTTCTCTCCCATGCTGCACATCTTGTCTCTCTCCTCTCATCTTATTCCTTTTATTTCCAGTCCAGCCTCCCTCCACCATTTAACTGCTCCCATCCTGTACCCTCCCCATCACATCATATGTTGTGAAGTGCCTCCTTTACTGCACCCACACCCTGCCAAAGCTTGTGGAAGTGGAGAAAAAGTGGACCAGGAGTGATTTAGGTCAGTGGTTCAGGTGAGCAGTACAGACTCAAAAAAAAGAGAACCACTACAGCAGGACGTGGATCAATTCACTGTCTCTTGACCCCCATGATGCTATCTCACAGTGCGTGTGTGTGGGGCGGGGGTGGAGGGGGGGGCTTTCGTGTGGCCGCGTGTTGACAGTGTGTACGAGTGCATCCAGCATTTAATCGTGACCGATTTAATTAATTTCCAGGCAGGCTGCTGAGACCCAGACTCTCCATAATCACTTCAGATCTTTAGCCATGCCATCACTCTCATCCCTGGGATTTTTTTTTGTCTGCTGGGCCATTAATTGATTAAATGCATGTGGTGAGAAATCAAGACAATAATAGCAGCTGATAAATGAACGCCTATTTACGCCAGTCTCTGATCAATATAGATTTTTCAAGATCAGATGGTGTTATTTTTAGGCCCAAGCTGCCAGCAGCTGAAACGTTTGCCAAATTACAGTAGCGGAGCTCTGACCTTGTCATCGATGTGCATTCAAACCGATGAAAAAAAACACACGTGACGGGGACATAGGAGGAAATACAAGATGCATTTTGGACCTTTGGGAAAGGGGGGGTGACAATCAGCTAAAACTACCCTGTAGCACTACAAAACGTGGAGAAAAACCAGACTGATGACTTTTTTTTTTTTACAGGTGGGTCACAAGCTCCTTATGGCTAAATGAATCCGGTGTGCACTGACAGCAGCAAAGAGCATGAAAATGAAGCAGCCACCATTCTGAGAGGAGAGGACCACCGTGGATAATGTCTGATTTTCTCCTGTGAGGGAATATCATCCCAATTTTCATCTGCGATCCGTCGGCTTCCTCCTAACCACCGGCAGCTGACAGTGAGTAGGCCTCAGTCACTTGTCCTTACACCACACTGCTGAGGCCTGCAGGACTCAACGTGTTAAAGTGATGTGTTAAAAAATCCCAACCAAAAAAAAACAAAAAAAAAAAACATCTTCGCCCCTCTCTTGCACGCGCCATCCTACTTTACATGCCATCCCGTCCCTTTCGGCCCAGCTGTCACTCTGTCTGACTGGTGCGTCAAAGCCTCGCCATTTACCCCCCTCCACCAAAGGCTGTGCAACCTCTCCTCCTACCTGCCCACTCCCACCACCTCTCCGGCTCCCCTTGAGCGTCTCCTCCACCCTTACCCGCACCCCACCCCCCCACCCACACCTCCCCATCTCCGTTCCTCCGGAGCCAAATGCCGGAGCGCTCGTTTCACCTTCACCGCGCATCAATAACATGGCCACGGCGGCTTCACGGGGACGGACGCTGGCACGGCGCGGCGCGGCACCAGCCACCTCTCCCCCTCCCTCACCACCACCACCCTCCTCCTCCCTAAGCACCACCATCACCACCGCTCCTCCCGAGCATCCGTCTCTGTTTTTTTTCCCCCCCTCTCGCAGGACATTTTATCATTTCACGTGAGGGCTCGTGATGCGAAACGTGAAGGGCACAGCCGCGCGCGAGCCGGCTGCTGATGCAACCGCGGCTCCGCGAGCTCCGTCGGGCCCCGCGCGTGACGAACGGCGCGAGGCGGTATCGACGCGAGCCCGGCCGATCCCTCCGTAACTCCGCTGCCTCCACAATGTCAGAGCTGCGAAACCAGAAGGATAAACGCGCACGCACTCGCCTCTCTCTCCCCCTCACACACACGCACGCACGCACACACACACGCACACACACGGCTACTTACAATTCCTTTATGAGCATCTTTTTTGGCGGTGCGGTGTGTCCCGGCGGGGAGCAGCGGCTCGATACGGGTCCAGAAACAGGGTCGATCCCTCCCTCCGATAAGTCTCTTCTTCCTCCGCTCGCTTCTCTCCCACCTCTCCCCCTCTATGTCATTCTACCTCCACTGTCGCTTATTTTCTTCAAATTCACTTCCTGATCGGGGCCGCGGCGCGGCAGTGCTGCTGCGCGCAGAGCGGCGAGGCCTGAGCAGAGCAGAGCACACACAGAAAGCACGGTGCAGCGCGCAGGGGGTGCTCTGTGGGGTGAGACAGCCACTGAGAGGGACGAATAGGAAATCTGATTTTATGCAATTTAAATAAAGATTTTTATGACATATATTGGACCTGAGATTGACATTATGTTTATAAGACTGTCAAATTCAGCTGACTCTGGGACTATAAAGCGCTTGATATGAAGTTTATTTGTAATTCAAAGTGTATATATTAAAAATGGAGATGTTTTTATAGGAACGGGGTGATGGTGATAAATTAGAAAGATAATCACAAAACACATGAGGTCTGGAAAATAATACATACTGTTTACACTATGTATTAAAAAATAATTTTAAAAAACGACACAACCACCAAAAAAAAACCAAAACAAAAAAAACAACAGTTATCACTGATGGGCCGACTGAGTATCTCTGGACCGTTTTTCTTGAGAGTGCGCTACACCCTCTGCGTCACGGCCGTCACAGTGACGTAGAAGCGTGGTTATTCACCATCAGAGTATATATGGGCACGACACGGGGACCACCACCGCTGGCACAGACGCACGGTGCGTCACCTCTCTAAGCCCCTTTTAACAAAGTCCCCGCATTTAATGTGATTATCGGCCTCCAGAGACCCCAGAGCCGGCGACATGTGTCTGACTTTCTCTCAGAGTCGATCATATATGATGATTATTATTTGGATAAATCGCGGAGGCTGGCCTTGTATCTGCCCCCCTGACCAGGCTTTGGTCTATAGGACGGCGCGTGATGTGATGACAAGGCATCACAGGTCCTTAATCCAGTCCCACGACCAGAGTGCGTGCGTGTGTGTGTGATAGAGAGACTAAAATTATGTAACAGCGCACTGCTGCTGTATTTATAGCGCATCTGTATCCGTCTGCCAACATCCGCTTATTATCCCCCTGTCTTCTCATCTGTAGGACCGCTTCCACCTCCTGTAATGGATGCACACTGTGGCACTATGAATGACGAGTCTATCTATCTATCTATCTATCTATCTATCTATCTATCTATCTATCTATCTATCTATCTATCTATCTATCTATC
>JAOXYL010000078.1:10783650-10810064 GCA_028564955.1 Terapon puta
ATATATATATATATATGCACCTTTCACCCCATCTACTTTGACCCTAACCCTATAAGATCAATGTCATCCATGTCATTTTGAGGCACAATGTCAAATAGCTCAACAGAGCATTGTATGAATGGCCGGCTGTTTGCCTTACATTGAATCTAAAAGGTTTCTTTGAACTGTGTATCTGAACAAACCACAGGGGCCGGACGGCCTACAAACAATTGTTGCAACACCACCAGCACCACCACCAGCAGCAGCAGCAGCAGCATCAGCAGGCCAGCAGGACTCCAGGAGCAACTGTCTGTGATGTGAGTGACGTTGTCCGATCTATTCTCAGGTGACGAGAGGGGCTGAGGTGTCAAGTGATAACCATCTGCTGGAGTGTGGTATCAGATGGCAGAGCAGAGCGCTGACAGACCTGGTGAAACCAGACGTAGTGAGAGTATGCTGGGAACATCTGGTGGAAAAAATGTTCTCAGAATTACTCCTAATCTCACTTATGAACAAGCCTCCTAGGGGATGCAGAGTCAAGAGACACCCTGTGTTTTTTGACGCCGTCGTTAAAAGCAAATTAACATTTTATGAGTGAGCGCTCTCTGGATGAATATAACACATGGAAAACATCTGACTCATGAAAATTGTGCAGTTATACAGGACTGTGTGTGGAAAAACAAAGGACAGTGTCAGATAGGGTCAGACATCATGCCTCTGTTTTTGCAGGTTTAGTTAAAATGTTTGGGAAATCATCTTCTGTTCTCACGTGTAATGTTTGGCTGTCAAAATATTAGCAAACATACGTAGAATTCAGTTTCAGTTAGGCCTAAAAGACACACATTTACCTTAGTTTCCTTCATTCAGAGCGATGGTTAATACTGACCCCTGCTGGTTGGTAAAACTCCAAAACTCCATTAAACTCTATCAACTTTTAGAGTTTATTATTCCACATTTTGAAGACCTTTTCTGAAATTATACCATATTTTTCTATTAACACAATCTTAAAATGTGAACACAGGCTGTAAAACATCCAATTGTAAAAGTGATACTGGACAATTTCAGTTAACAAGCCTAACAACAGCACATCTCACTAATCAGTTGCACTTTATTGCCCCCTGTGCAAGAGAACTGGGTTATGATCTGCTCTGTTATAAAGCCACCGCACTCAGACCAGAGTGTTAAATAGCTGCAGTTTCTGCGACCAGGTGAGAATGACATGGATACAGTTACACAGAGACATATAATGTAGCCCAGTGAGCACTGAAAAAACAAAGCAAAGAGCAGAGTATTTTTAAGAGATAAACTCATCTTTATTAACCCCCACAAATTCTTTCACATCCAAATAGGAATGTGCACACACACGCGCGCACACACATACACACGCACACACACACACACACACAAACAAATCTCTGTATTCTCTTCAATGAAAAGAGGAAGAGCTCTATGAGAACAGCACAATTTAAATACACCATGAAATTTATTGTGGAGAAGTGAGCAAAAAATAAGAATAAATACACATATGAGGGTGGGAGAATCTAAAAATATCAGTGGGACTAATTCTCTGGAGAGGAATCAGGAGAGAAGTGCTGAGAGGAGCTGATGTGTGTGTGTGTGTGCAGAATCTAAAAGGGTTAACTGGGTATAAAGTGCTGAATTTCTCTTGGCAGTGGGCAGATAGACTGAATGAAACAGTGACTATAAGCTGAGGCATCTGAATGATATAATGGTTGTATGGATACACTTAATATAGAACATTAAGTGTCTTTAAATGTTAAAAAAATCAGACATATAAATGGTATTATAAAGGTGAGACTGAATACACGCTGCCGAATGACCAAATCTCTATCTCTCTTTACATGCAGGTATATTCAAAAGGCACTCCTGGCAAACTTAAAGTATATATATTTTAAAAAAAACGAAAGAAAACAAGAAATAAAATAAATACTCTAAGCCTACATGAACATTTTGCTTTTAGCAAAACAAAACATACAAAACATACCGCAATTTGTCTGATGTGTCCCTCTCACAGAAAACAGCCCCGAAAAACACAGACATTCATCCAACACTACAGTACATTCGAAGCTACAGAAGTTTTAAACTGAATTAAGATGTTAGTTTAAAAAAAAAAACTTCATAATTAATCATACTGACTGTTGTTTTTACCCGCCGAGAGGCATCAGCAATTCTCTCCTCCCTGTCACTCATTAATGCCATTAATGCCAGAGTCAACATATTTAACAAACAAAAAGTCATAGTAATAGAGGACAAGGGTGACATTTAGCAGTCTGGCTACTCAGGTGGAAATTCATTGCGCTCAAAAAGCTCTCTTTTCTTCCTTTATCTGCTCATACGAGGGATATTATAGCAGTCTTATGTGTAGTGCAGCTGCGCCAATGTGCCGCTCAGAAGAGGAGGGAATCAAAAAAGAGTCGGAGGAATTGGGGGAATGCAGAGGGCTGATGCCTCTTTCCTTTCACAGTCTTTCCTCTCTTCTTCTTTCTCCTTCCATGTTTCAATTTTCTCCTCTGCAACTGTCCAAAGGACTTGTTTCCGTGACAACTGCAGCATCAGGGATTTTGTAAAAGGGATGTGTCAGTCTGAGCATGTGTGTATATGCGAACTCAGAGGAGTCCTAAAACCATTTTATGTTTTAATGTAATGTTTTAAATTATTAAGATTTCAAATGTCCTTTTTTCTTGTGTTACTGGATTAGGTATGGTTTTTCAATAGAAAAAAAAAAAACTTCCTTCGTCCTCTGTCTCTTTAGACGTAGGCCTCAGGGATATCGGAGCCATTGATTCTGATGTAGATCTTAGCGTTGTCCTCCTTCGCCTGTTGCTCTCTGTAGAGTGTCCGTCTGTAGCAGACCAGGTAGAGCGGCAGCAAGAAGCCCAGCATACTGACTGCCAGGAGTCCAACATTGACCTGAAGGACGACACCAGAATTAGCCACACCTGAAGGTCTAATTTGTGAGCGTGTCTTTTTAGTGTGTGGGTGTTTGCATTCTTACCCAGAGTGGGTCTCCCCCCAGGGGTCCCATCATAGCCATGAACAGCGGTTGTTGTAGTAAAGAAAACACAGCGCTGACCAGAGACTGCATGCCTGTTAGACTGCCAAACTGGGAGGAGGGATACCTGAAAACACAGGAGAGGCACATTTTGTTCATAGGTTTGAAGCTGCAGCCACATGTGGACGATGATGATGATGATGATGATGATGATGAGTGTGTGTGTGTGAGGTTAAGGGTTACACTGAGACTTACACAGCAGCATAGAGGCCGCCGACAGCTGAGTGAATGAATCCTCTCACTATAGTGTGCAAAACGAATGACACAATCTGAGGAGAGATGAAAGCGGAGGACATCAACAGTTACCATCGTTCAGTCAGTGAACTCATAAAGGCTTCAAAGGAATAGTTTGACATTTTGGGGAAGGCGTCTTGTTGCTTCTACTACATCTGCTCGTTAAATCTGAAGCTTAGCTTATCTTTGTATAAAGACTGGAATTGGGGAGAAATAACTAACCTCAAAGCCCTGTCACAAAATCACTAATTATCATTTTATATTTTACTTGTTTATAAATGTGATGAGAATTAAACTGAATAAAACACAACAAATACACTATGGTGGTTTCTGAAATTATACACTACTTGACATGGAGTAGAATAGTTAAGATATAAAGATGCACCTGTATTTAGTTATGTATGCTGCTTTTAACCATGTCAGCACTGATAACACTGTTGGCCATTCAGCTGTGTCCCTACAGCTCCTTGAAGGCCAGTGTGTATCTCTGACAGCTGAAGTGGTACACTCACCTGCAGGGGGAGATTGGGAATGAGGCAGGTGATTCCAAATCCCACCAAGAGGAGGTTTGTGAGGACGAACGCTCGCAGGGCATTCGTCAGCTTCTGGATCTTTTTGTCTCTGCGCTTTTTCTTCACTTCCATCCTATCGGTCAAAAACCAGACAGACGGCAGACAGATCAGGTTATCAACTCCAGCAAGGTTTATTTCTTACTTTCTAGTCACCACTCTGGCAAATAAACATTACAGTAAAGCCTGTGTCTATAAATGGAAAGTGGCGGTCTAAAGAACGGCTCAAACTTGACTCACTTGCCGCTGGGCTCCTTTTCCTCCTCGCCATCGTCACAGTCTTTCAGCTTCCAGTCCATGATCTGACCAATCACGGGAGTCGTCATCAGGCAAAGCAGCTGCAGCATGCCGAAGATGGAGGAATAAAGGCTCACTGAGAAAGGGATCGGAGTGAGGACAAAAAGGGTGTTTTAAAAAAAACAGCAATGGATTTTAGAAATTGGGGTCAAAAAATAAGAAAGGGCAAGGGATAAAAAGATGATAAGACAGAGGGTGCAGGACCTTTTTCCACCTGGTTAATCACTGTGACAGCACAGTTAATTATTAGTCCTGGGCAGTTGAGCCACATTGAGTGAAACAACAGAGGATATAGAAAAAACTGCTGTTCAAAAGTCAATTTGGTGCTATTATGAGGGGGTTTATGGCCAGGGGAGTAATGATAAATGAAAAGTGCGTCATGTGAAACTGCTCATATGATGTGTGCTCTCTGACGGTGCTGAGGGGCGACGTAGGTTAATAAGTACAACAAATGCTACCTGGTGGTTTCATATTAAAGCTGAATGACATCTGTAGGACGGGGGTTATTGGCGTGGACAACAGCTAAGGTCAAACTCTGCGGTAGAAACACTAACTATAACGAAAGAGGTGGTGGTAGTGGATCTAGTACAGTGTTGTGATGGCAGAGCTACACAAGGCTAGAGGTTAAAATCTACTGATGATTTCAGCCTTACCGACTTCCATCTTCTCCACTGAAAATCCAATCAAAAGCAAGTAAGTTCAGAGGCTTTTAAAGCGCCAAACATCAAACGGCAGAAGAACTCGTGCTCGTCTACACAAACAGAGACAGGACAAGATGAAGAGAGACAGACCTGTGTTGAGGTCTCCGTCGGTGAGGGACTCCAGGACGCTGTTCATGGCCCCCATGTAGAACAAGAGACGAAGCTGAGTGACGGACATGGTCACCAGACTGAGCAGGAAGATCGTGGTGCTCATGGTCTTCAAGAGTGACTGGGCTGCAGAGGAGGAACAGAAAACAAACGAGGTAAATGACACTTTAGAGCAAGAGGCATAAAAGGAAAGGGGGCCAACTTTTACCATCCTATCTTTTTAACATCCCAAATCCAAACTGACATCAGGGGGCTCTCTGCGCTCTTACACTCTTGTTTTTTGCAGTCCATCTCCAGGTCCATGGTGGACAGGCAGAGCTTGTGTCCGTCCTTTGTAGCCAGCTCCTTCTGCTTCAGGCTGCTGCCCACGCTGAGACGACGGCCCACCGTGGTCACTTGGCGGTAGAACTGCTTCCCTGTGATTTTGTGGTCGAAGCCCAGCCAGCTGAATTTGATCTTCACACTGTGGAGGCGGAGGAGGAGAGATGGAGGAAAAGGAGACAAAAATAAATGAGTGTGTGAGGAATCATATTAAGTGACAAGGGAGGGGGGTCATAGAGGTGTGGAGAAGTAAGTAAATAGACAATGGCGAAATATGGGAAACATGCGTATCATATTAATGCTAAAAATCTAGAACATGGATCCCTGTAAAGGTAAAGTTTTACACCTTACAAGTCCTGCATGAATCGGTCAAGAGGAAACATTTAATTAACGAGGGTTCGGCTAATGTGAACATCAGCAGATAGACTTTAACCTGGCAGCATTACCCGGCGCATTTTTGCGCTTATTACACAAGTGTCAATGGTGATGATTACAACATGTACTTCGGAACATAAAAGAGGCTCCGCGGTCATGAAAATGCTGACCCTACACCTTCATGCAGTGAGTGACAAACTGTTGCATGCCCTCGTGTTTGTAACCATATATTTGTACATGTGGGACTAGTGCCAGTGAGCTGTGTGTGGCTCAGTGTGCATCTGTGGTACTAACGTGTAGTCCATGTCCTCTGGTCCCGGGAATGGTTCCAATGGCCAGTTGAAGAAGCAGTTCAAGAAGACCAGTCCAGCGCAGGCAGCCCAGACCACAAGAATAGTGATGAAAGGAATGCCGGTGTCATAGATCACCTGTTTGCATCAAAACATGTCAGATGAATCCAAAAAAACAGGGAGACCACAAACACGTGAAAGGACTGTCCACTACTTTAACATCTGCTGGTGGAGGGCATTTGTTACAATAACGTCAGCATTTTCTTCACAGGGGTTAATCGCAAATAGTGGCAATTTGAAATGGTCATTGCAATTTGACATTTATTGCCAAATAGCCTATACATTTTGTAGGATCTCCCAGAGGTAATATGTAAATGTGAATATTGTTGCAAACTGCACAGTGTGTTCAAGATGTTAATGCAAAGTAGTAGAATTTGGCAAAAAAAGTCCAGGAAAGCAGCGAAAAATCCTTGTGTTGTAAGTTTGCTAAACTCTGTTTTATAGGGGGAAGGATGAAAAAGCTTTGTAGTGTCAGTGTTTGTTACCTTGACACCAGGGAAAGTGACGGCTGAGGAGGCATAGGAGCCGATCATCAGGGCAATGAAGGTGGAGCGGAGGTCCCCGAACATGTTGGGGAGCTGGAGGGAGAGAGAAGAAGAGAAAAAATATATATTTGACTCTGAATGTAAGTATAAAGGTTACACCATCTGCTGCCAAGATCTTAGCTATCTCAGCTGCAGTGTAGCTGCTCTGAGTTTGCAGCCGGGGACAGATTGAGGACACCATGAGGATGGTGCCTACTGACACCGAGGTTGGCGGTGGACAGTGGGAACCAATTAGCAAACGGACATGGGCTCTACAGAAAGAACATTGGAGAAAATAAAACACAACAAAGTGATGCGGAGCACTGGCAAAAGCAACATGACACAGCATCAAAGAACACACACACACAGCTGTCCAACGCACGACGCAGAAGCTTCGACGGTGACTTCTATGCAGCTGAAACAATGTGAGGTGAGGTGACATTTTTCTCTGCTTTACTCCCGTTTTGAGGAGAGACAACAGAGAGTCGGGGGAGAAAAAAAAGAGGGGAAAACAGGAGACAGTGGGTGGCAAAACATCCAGATACAAAGGCTTTAACAAGCTGTTCTGTTTTCAAGAGACTGAACAACAACAAGCACATTCAATTACATAAGACTGTGGAAGCTGGGGAAGAGGTGTGTGTATGTGTGTGTGAGTGCACTACTCTGAAAAAGTATGCGAAGTGAAGCACCAAAGTTACAGTATTTCAGCAAGAGCATCAGGAGGACTCGTTCCAATAGATTTTGCGACATCACAAAACACCAGCTGCTGGATAAACCTGAGCAGGGTAAAGGTGACCTGACAACTGACATTGGCAGGGGGCCAGTAGTGGCCGCTGAGGGCAACTGAGGATTACCTAACACCCCTCAGCTGGGAATGAACGACTGCAGGTCTGAGGTGGAGTCATGATCAAGGAGTCAAGGAGTAGCATGGAGTCTAATGATTAACTCGGCACCGAGGCTTTCAAGTGCAGTATATCAGGTTGTTAGGGAGATGGAGTGAAAGGAAGTATAAGTGGAAAACACTGTTTTTATGGATAGATTCTGGGGGCCCCCGTGACCTGAACCATGTGGGAAAAGAGCAAATAAAGCCCTAAATTTAGGTTTCACTGCATCGCTGACATTCAGGCCAGTGACGGCAACTAATGAGAGACTTAAGCAGATGCAAGAACATACCACATGGGAGAGAAAAGAGGCACATCACGGTGACAGCCTGTGGTGGTATAGAAAAGAGTGCATTTTATTGGGAGATTTACTGGAGAAGAGCCCCTCTCTGGTGAACGGCATCACCATGGTACAGCCCAGGACTCCTGTACCAGTCCATGTAGACCGATCTGATGGTGAGGGGAGGGAAAAGGAGGATGAGGAGCAGCAGGGAAGGAATGCAAATGGCTGGTGAGGAATGTCTGAACCTGTGAACCCTGCGAATATTAAAGAGCATCAGTTGTTTTTCTGCCCCTGTGCATCTGTGGTTCGGCTCATTCTTAAACGCCATCTCCACCGATTTTACACATCAAAGTCTGTTTACAGATGTTGGGGAGTACTACTGCATATGGAGTGAAAATGTTGTGGGGAGCCTTGTGGGGCTCTGGAAGAAGCGCAAAACCTGACAAGTAACTAAAGTCTGTTGGGGCTGAATACTACAAGTATGAAAATGATGACACTCATTTGCATTACAGCAAGTGCGCGTGTTTGCGTCAAAAGTGAAAGGCCGGGAGCCAAGCAGCTCTGAATCCCGGCGGTTGGCATGATGTTCTTGCTAAAGCGCAATAATAGACTCAGTGGAAAGTGATAATGAACCGTCACGTTACTCTGTCTCTGTCCAATCAACCCCACTGCGCCGAAGCTGAGTCCGGTTGTCCACAGGAACACAAAGTGCAGTGTAAGAAGCCAAAATATAAAAACACAATGCCAGACAAGAGGAGTAGGAGGAAGTGAACAGGCCAGTAAGCTATTATCAGAGAGGAACAACAGTGAGCGAAAAAGCAATGATAGAGAGCGTACATCTGGACAAACATCATGAGGCAGGTGCAAAGCACACACAAACCGTGCACACACTTACTGTGAGAGAGGTGAAGGTCATGCACATGCCCCCAAAGCCATTGAAAGTCAGGGCAATGAAGATAAGGACAGACAACTCTGCAAATGACAAAGATGGTCATGGTCATGGGTCTGTCAACACGCAAACTGCTGCACATAGGATCCAATATGGTGCAAAAAGGTACACGGCTGCTCTTCAGGCGGACCTACCATTTGGTTTGTAGGCTCCATAGGCAATGAGCAGACAGGACAACCCAAAACACGTGCTGAAATGATCACAGTTACATTTTGAATTTCCTAAGAAACTGAAAATAGGTAGCAGTTTGTTCACAGAAAAAATTACAATACATGTGGCTTTCCAGAAATAACACCATGGCAAGATTTCTTTTCTCCTCACCTGCCCAGAAGTCTCAGCTTGCGAGGCCCATATTTATCCATGACAATTCCCAGCGGCAGGGTGATGGCCGAGAGCAGGAAGGAGCCCACTGTGAAAGCCAGATTCAGCATCTCGTCCTGCTCTTTACAGATCAGCCAGCCGTTCATCCTCAGGGTGCCATCCATGGGGACCAGGGGCCTCATCTCCACCCCGTCTCCCAGACCAACCACGCCCTCGCTTTCATAGTATTCGGCATAAAGGTTGGGTGTTGGTGTCGGCAGGGGCAGGGACAGGTTGTACGTGGAGCTGTTACCTGAAGAATGGGAGGCAAATGGGAGGCATGCTGTCAGGTCAGACAGTGGGGACTATTTTCTACAAGTCACGCAGCTTATTTAGTACTACTGACACACAAACATTCATGAACATTGAGTAGTGTGAATTATCATGCGACTGCGTAAGGTTGAGTGTAGCTGTGGGTTCCTGCATGTGGTTTGGTGTATAGGGAGTTGTGGTGTCTTGTCACACAGATGAAATTTGAAGTTCTGATTATTCACAAGATCCTGATACATCAGCACATAGTGGCCACATGCGCACTGAGCACGTGCATAGATTGTATAGAAATACCTGGCACTTCAAACCTATATATCACATCATATCAGGGAGAGAAGCGAAAAAGACTTGGAGACAAGACACGTTTCTGCCCCTGTCTGGTTTAGACCCACGTTTTATGAGTGTGCGAGAATGCCATGGACAAAAAGTGATGATCTAGCACTGGTGATAAACTTCACATTATCATCATAACCTGCACAGAGATAATGTGAAGAGGTAGAGTGAAAAGTCCATGTGGGGGAGAGGAGGGAGCGGCGGTCTGGGAGCTTATTAGTCATATATGACCTGATGCTTTCTGGATTACGCTCCCTTACACCTCTGTGGCATCTGTCAGCCGACGTCTTTGTAAGTCGCGAGAGGCACATGCCTGTGTGTGGCATCCCTGTGTGAAACACCATGACGTGCTTCACAACAAAGTGCCAGAGTCTTCTTCAGGAAACCAGATCATAGAAACTTTGATCAGGCAGGGTGCTGCTAAATAAATATTCTTGTTAAGTGGCAGAGAAATGTGCAGCTGTCTGTGGCTTCGTTTGGGAGTGGGACTCTTTGAACACTGCTAGCATGCTTTATAAAAGCATAAAAGGAGGAAGTAAATTCAATATTTGGTAGGCAGACTAACACAATCATGAATCCTTTAGTTCCTTATTGGCCTTACATATGGCACAGATTATGAACATCAAGCAAGGCATTGTGGGAGACAGACCAAGTAGTTTCCCTTACACAGTGACTCGTGCCCACTGACCAAACCATACAAAATCAGGCTTTAACAATTAGCCTGATATCTCTGCCACATGTGCACAAAAGCCTAATCTTCACTGCCTCATCATTCTCTCTTCCACCGGCGGTCTGAGTTCTACTGTTCATCACTTTACTATCAGTCCCTCCCTCCCAGCCCTTTATCAGTGGACTTTAAACTTCCATATTACCAGTAATAAAATCCTGCCATGGATCTCTCTGTCCCTCTATCACATGTCTCACGCCTGAAAAGAGCTGAGCTGGTGCTGCTGTCCTCTCTCTTATGTCATCAGAACAAGATAAGACGGACGGCTGTGGCAGCGCTCCAGGAAGTCGGCCTACAATCTTGGATGCTCAGTTCCTGAATCTGGAGTCAGCATCGCAGCTGAGACTTTTTTTTTATATATTGCATATATTGCATATTACACCTTTGCTGGTAAATGGGCAACTGAAGTTTTATGGTTGAACTTTAGGAACTGCAACCAGTGAGACTGAATGAGCTGGTAAACTGTATGATGATGGTAAAGTTGCATCACTGCAGAAGATTAAGGATGGTGCCAGACAGCAGTAGGTGGAACTACATCCTCCTGCGAGTCAACACTCAGATAAATCAATCGTTTGAGGAGATATAGCTACTAGTGAGACAGAAATACTGAATCCAACCAATCATTTAGTGTGTGTGGGATTAACAGAGTTCACGTCACAGGGCATGACACAGTGTCACCTGAAGTCCAAAGGGTAAGTCTGACCTGACGTCCTCTCTCACGCTGTCTTTTTTCCTTACTCCCCTCTGTAAGACCTGACTGGAGTCACTGTGTGCATCAGTCCCACCTTTGTTTTGTTTTAAAACACAAAAGCACCTTTCTGACTTTGGTCAAATTTTTGGGTGGGAGAGGGGCGGGGGCCAAAGAGGGATAGACAAGAGCCTTTGGAGGTGAGTGCAAAGGGACAGCTGATCCAGTCCCTCTGCTGGTTTTATCAGTTTGGCTTCAGTCAGACTGCTGCCGTGTCCTTAGTTCAGTTGGAGCCACCGGAGCCTTTTACTCTTCAGCCACGGACCATTTTGCTTGCTTTCACTTCAGTTTAGTCGATCAGGTTTAATCTCCTGAGTCCCTTAAAAACAGCCACTGGCCCCTTTGCAAAAAAACCCTCATTCTTCCTAAAGAATGGAAGAGGCAAAAAGAGGCTGCAGTGTTAAATTACACCTCTTGAATAAAACCTTGCTCCCCTCTTTCGCCCTAACACAGCATCCCCTCATTTTAACACCAGTCCTTAAGGTGTATAATAAGTGACAGAGAGATAATGTGGCCATGCTGCAGGAACTTGTCTGCACAGAAAAGAAAAAAAAAGAACAGCTGCTGTGACTCACCCTCCTCGTTGCAAAGGTAAGAGTAGAAGCCTTCGGACTTGAGCATGATGAGGAGCGATCCCCATCCCAGCAGCACAGCGGAGAACAGCAAATTCTCGATGATGGCCGTCACTGCCATCCACCAGCGCCTGGCGAACGCTGTGGCCAGGGTCGGAGCCATGGTCGGGGGAAAGGAGTTAAAGGCCGAACAGGAGGAGAGAAATGCTCAGAGGGAGCACGGAGAGAGTTCACAGGAGGGGAGAGAAAAGACGGAGGTGGAGGCTCAGAGAGAGGCTCCCTGACTGTACGCTCAGGATGAAGGATCACTGATCACTTATCTGTGAAGAGAGAGGCACAAGAGGAAAGGGGGAGGTTTTCTAGTTAGCCTATCGCTGGAGTCACTGAAGGACAGGAAGGTCCAATTTTTATAAGACCACAAGATAAAATCTAGGCAACTTTGAACCTAACAGAAGATAAACTGGCAGCACTGTATGGACTAAAGTGAAAATGAGCCTGTGATATGAATTCTACACATGCACTGTCTGTTTCAGAAGTTTTGGATTCCTTGAAAGACTCCCTCCTAATTAGACACAAAGGAGAGGTAATGGTTGCTCTAAAGAGCCAAACTAACTAATGGTAACAACAGATGGCGAATTATTAACTCTCTAGTACAAAGATCGTTACATCACTCCACTGCAGGGACAGAGACCTTACATCACATTATAGGCTCTAATAACTCAAGAAGCATCCACGGTGGCATCACAGAGTCTCTGCCTGTCAGAGAGAGACTGGTGGCAAACTGGTCCAAACTGGACCTGAGAGAGGACAAATGGGGCTCCCTCACACCATGGCCCCTCTCTGTCTCTCATTCCCCTTCTCTCATCCACAGCCCCTACATGTCCTCTCAGGCCCATCCAACCGCAACTTTCCTCCGCAATTACTGTGATGCTTCCAAAACATAAAGGGGCTGCCAGACAAACAATAAACAAATCAGCTAACACAGCCAACCTCTCTCTCTCTCTTTCTCTCTCTCTCTCTTTCCCTCACACACACACACAAAATACTGAGCATGCACCCACACACAATCTGTTCAACCCCTAAGATAAAAGTGGCTGCAGAAGTATTTTGAGATCTCACTGAAAACTGATCAAGAGAGCATGTAATCAGGGGCAGCCCGTTTCTGAATGCCTGTTTATCTCACTCAGCTTTAAGCACAAATATCCTCCCATCATTCTATGTTTCCTCCGGTGCAAAAAGTAAATCAAATGGACATGAGTAGTAAAGTTTCTTACCCCTGCAGGTTGCAGCACCACCCGGCCTCAGACTCCTTGTTGCACCCTGGACCAGTTAAGTGACCGGTCAGCTGTGGAAAGCCATGTTTATATACTCAGGCGTCCTCTCGTGGCGCCCCCTGTTGACCACTGGCGGTCTGATGCGTGCAAAGTGTGCACAAACCAGTGAAGCACTTTGATACTTCCCCAGCAACAGGCGCATGGGTGTCACTTCGCTGACCTGTACCTGAAGGCAATAATAAAGCCTGCCTATAATGTTTCTTTTAAATAGCACAGGTGCAGATGAGAAAACACTGCTTTTGCAACCACTGACACACTGGTTTGACTTTATCAGAGGTCGTTGTGTAACAGGGGTTCCGAGGGCGCTATAACTGGGTGAGTGGAAAAGGATTAATCAAGTCAAACAAAGCGTGGTTGAAAACATGATGGACGTCTGCAGATAAGGGCCTGTTGTTGTCTGTGCTGTCGATAACAGGTATTGATGGACTCCACCCCCCCACCTCGCTGCAGCTTTTGCGCAAACTGTTTTGCTGTTTGGGGAGGTGGAGGTTATTTATGCTCCCTCCACCCCACCATAACAGGATGGTATTACTGAAATATGAAATGCCCCTCGGTGGTCTCCCAACAGTTTGCACAGACCTGACCCATGCATGATCGATGACGCGCCTGCTGAACGCACTATTTGGTCTCGCGTAGGTATCTGAAACTATCTATCGGTGCATTTGATCATCCGCTAAGTGTCTCATCTGTGGTCTTGAGGTAAATATGTTTGAGGATGCTCGTATCAAAGAGTGTTGCCACCAGTTGCAACGCGCTGAAAGTGTAATCAACACGCAGATCAATCACTGAGTGGCCAACAGTGAGGCTCGTCTTAACACTGATACGCTCATTTTGTGCTGTTACCGTGATTTCAGATTAAAGGCGGAAGAAAAAAAGTCAAATGTGCGTTTAATCTCGCAGCCCGTGGAAACACTCATGTCCGTCTATCAATCCTAGATTAACCAATCAGCCTGTTTGAGTATCAGCCAATAACTGATTGATTAGTCTCACACTGGTAAAGTTGTTTACAAGCTTATTATAAAACACACACACACACACACACACACACACACACACAATTGATCACCAGTGCTGTATTTTTTTTCTTGCCAAAATGCCACAGATTCCTGGTCCAGGGTTCATTTGTCTGAGATTTTATGAAGCGTCTTGATTCCAGGACTGGTAAATATTCAACGTTTAAACCCTATATTGTTGTTTGTTTGTCATCATGGGGAGCCGTATAATACACTGTGGAAATGAAGGATTAACTGTCACAAAATCTACAAAAAGGTGCCAGAGACTTTGCTGAGGGCTGCACACAGTCAGGAAAGGGAACAACCATTGGCCTGATTTCTTGGGAACTTGGCACTTTTCAGATTGTATCATCGCCACCTTGTGGTGTTTGTTGAGTTCAGCACATGAGAGGGAATTCACAAAAATCAGAAACAGTTAAATGAATGGCTTTATTGCACAGTCACGTCTGGAGTCAAGGATTTGGTAAAGTGGCGCTTTGCAGAACAGCCACAGAACACGATATCAGAAAACGATAACATAGAAACAATCCACCGATATAAAATGCCCCTTTAAGACCTAAGAAATAAGAAAAAAAAAGTAATCCTGAACTTTACATTTGATTGTACACTCTGGATGTATTTGGACTCATTGCTTCATATTTACATACACAGCCTTCGGCAAGTACACACACAACAGTGATTTTGTCCCCGGAAGTGCAGTAGCTGTTAAGGTAACACACATATAGTCCAGTGTCAGTGTCCCTTCATAGGTGCAGGCCACCTGCGGCCAGGAGACCGAGTGCCAGTGAGAGCAGCAGCGTCTTTACGGAGCAGACAGTTCCTGGTGATGCGGCAGGAAAGGCTACGAGGTAAGAGAGCGTAAAGGGAAGTCAGAGTCAAGAGAGGGCAGAATTTAAAACTTTTTCACAAACTAATATTCATACATTTCTTGTCTCGCCAGGGCTTTAAAGCGTGTGACACTAATGCAAATGGAAAAGTTTATAACCTCAAGAATTTATCAGCCGTACATCTTTCAGGTGTCACATTTAAAGGAATGCCCGATACGTTTTTTCCCCTTTACCCAATACAAACTAAGCAAAGACAGATAACATTCAACAAAACATTCCAGAGCCTTTACACAACAGACAGAGAAAGTCTAATATGTGCTGTCCCACTTTTCACCTGCGTTGAACCAGTGGAGAAGAATGAATGGAATGCATGTTTTAACCTATTTACTACAAATCACTTATGTTTTACATCAAACTAAGCTTACACACAGTGTTTACAGTTACAGAAATCACCAGTTTCTGTCAATCTGGAGACATGTTTGAGTTGTATACTATTAATCTATTCAATCTCTACATTGTTCTCCCTCTGTCTTTATATTGCATTGTATCTCCCACTATATCAGTAATTAAAGTCAAAATATGCAATATATGAAAAAATAAAACAAAAAAACAAACAAAGGTCTTACCATATGTGGGTGTCAAATCCTCTGTAATTGATAATTTATATATCATATATGTCATCTCACATGTACACTCTGTTGTTTGTACACACGCAGACCTGCGCACACACCTTTGATTGTGAAAGTGGTCTCCATGCCAGCATGGATGTGGTCAGTCACGTGACAATGGAGCAACCACGTCCCTGGGTTCCCGGCCACCATCTCGACAGTCTGGAAAGTCCCCGGGAAGAGGTCAAAGACGTCTGCACGGTGCACGCGGTCCGTCTGATGTACCCCCAACACACACATGCGCAGCACATACAGTACAATGGATGAAAACAAAGAAAAGGAAATAAGCTCATTAGTTAAGAAACTCTGTGAGTCAACAAACTTCCTACATGGAGAATTTCAAATACCAGGTACGACCACTTCTGATCCACAATATGTGACTATAGGAGGATGGAAAACTTTCTGTGTTGCACCCCCAGTTTCTGATAAGACCGGTATTAAATGCGTATAAATAATGTGGTACTATTTTAATTATGAATAATGGTAATAAGCATAGGTTTGGTGGTGACGTTAACCTTGTAGGTAAAAGTCTCAGCATGGAAGTGAACGGTGTGCATGTCCACTTCGTTGCCCATGCCCAGCAGATACCAGTCGACTTTCTGGCCCTGCATCATCTCCAGTCCGCGGAGGTTTCCGTACAGCTTACCATTGATCCCTTCAAAGGACACATTCGCACACAGAGATTACCACACAGGCAAGCGGACACAAGCATAACAGCAAAACCATAATTTGGAATCTTTTGTCAACATAAAAAAAGGTAGCAGCTACACGAAACACTTATCAAGGGAAAACTGTGTAATAAATGATTAATAACTTAAGAGTTTAATTTAATTTTTATGCATTTTATCATGTTATATGTGTCTTATGTTTGAGTCTGTGTGTGTTCTATATTGTCATATGCCTGCTGGACAATAAAGTTAGCATATAAGAGTATCAATAGTTTTGGTTTTAATCACTGACAGCAATGACTCTGTGCCCCCCTTTGCCCTCCTCATCTTCTTATCCCTCACCGTGCATCATGTTACTCTCCTCAAACTCTTCGTCCATCCTGAAAGCATCAGGTTCAACGGCGAGGTACGTCCTGATGTTGTCGTCCAAGTACCAGGACTGATTTTCATCGTGCACCATAAAGAGCAGAACAAACTCCTTCTCTACGTCGCCCCGCTGTCTGTCGGGCCCCTCGCCGCGCAGCGTGCCGGGCCTGCATATAACCAGAGGTCCCAGGAGGCCGCTGTACAGATCCTGAATGTAAACAAGGGGACCCATGCTGTCACAAACATCCCCTGCAGTACTTCAACTTAAAGACGTACATTCATTTTCTACAAACACTGTAAATCATGTGCTTCCGTGAGAGCTCTGCTGTATATAGGGAGTATGTACCTTAATGAAATCAACGCTGGAGTAGTATGCGTAAGAGATGCAGTTAGGATCGGAGGGCCCCGGACCAGAGCGTTTAGGAATATCCCACGTCAACTCGAGTATGTGGCCTGAGAGCAAGGTAGCATAAAACAAACAAATATCAATCCCACTTCCTTTTTTGAGAAAACACCAGCAACAGCATGGGTTCTGTCCCTTTCAAATTCTCACCAGGTTGGACAGGAATGTGTGCACCGCTGGCCTTAACTCCGTGGGCTGTAATTGAGTATGGCCGGCTGGCTTTGTTCTTGAAGATGATCTCGATCTGCTCTCCTACCTCTGCTCTGATGATCGGACCTAAAGGGTGAAAAGCAAAGTTGTTCACCCCCTCGCTCTTTTCCTGTAAAAAATTGCCACAAAGAGAAACTGAGTTTACCGATGATTCCCAGGTGTTGCTGGCTGGGCGGCCGTTCCCTCTGAATGCTGAAGGAGTCGTCGGTATATTCTCTGTACACCACCTTCTTGTACTGCGAGCCAATTTTGTTTGGCCCTCTCCCCACAAACATACTGCCTAGACTGGGAGACATGTGCCAATTTGCTTCCATTAACAAACAGTAATAAGTTATGCCACTAATCACATGCTCCGGCTGCAGTGCCGTAATACATCATCCTGCAATTATCTCCCGCACACACCTGTCCTCTAACGTGCCATGGTTTTTCTCCATCTCCCAGTCTCTCTTAGGTGAGTAGTCCCATTTTATTTCTTCCGCAGCAATAAAATACTGCACAGTCTTAGTCACCTGCGTCCACACTGGCTCCACTTTGTGATTTGGGCAGAGGTTCACTCTGTACTGCTGCCTCATGCCAGCTGAATAGTGGTCTGTGACTCTGCAGCTCACCTCATACACACCTGCCGGAGTGAATGGGTAAAGGTCAAGGATGTGGATGCTGCTGACTAATGCAGGAGTTAGAAGAAAAAACAAACGTATTTGCACTACTTTCTAATCCCAGTTTATCAAAGAGGGTTGCACTTTCAAATAACATCTAGCTCTGATTTGCCTTATTTTGAAGTCACTTTAGACAGAATCAGAAAAATATTTGCAAATTCCTAAAGTTTCTAAAATATCTTTAACTTTCAGTGTTTACCACTTTTCTTTTGCGATCTTAAAAACATATTTAACATTTTTATTGTAGAAAAAACTGTATCTGTATTTGTGCTTGAGGTTGTGACAACACTCATTCAGATGTGAAATGGAAATTTGACTGCTGATGTCAGATACATCCTCTACATAACACCCCTTGTTAATATAAACTGCATTTACAAACATTACTGCCTCTAAAATCTGATCTTTCAAGCTATATTTTTCTTGAACTGAACCTAGAAAAACTCTGTATTTAAGTAGATCTTATTTAAAACAAAAACAGGGAATAACCTTACAAAGCAACCTTGATTCAAGAGTAAAACTCGGTGGGCTCAAACATATCTCAGGAATCTGTAAATAAAGCAAACACCACAGATGGCTCTGACATTTCCTGTTTGTGTTGTAGTCACTGATGTTTTCTATCTTGTCCAGTCTTTCATGTGTGTAGTGTACACGTCACACGAAAACATTCGCATGAGGTTACTGAACCAGGTTTGTAAAAAACAAACAAAAGCTAAAGTATGGATGAACTCTGTTTGAACGTGTACCAGGAGTCGTGGGCTGCATGGTGACAGTGGCAGTGGTGTGAGGGAACAGGCTAACGGTGTCACGCGTTGTGCTCTGCTTCGTGAAGGTGTTCCCCTCAAAATAGACTCCATGGATGTCCACCTCTGTGCCAAGCCCGAAGGTGTACCATGTTACTGTGTCCCCGGCACACATCTCCAGTCCGAGAAGGTTCCCGTACATGCGTCCATTTACAGCTGGGACGAAAGGAAGGATTTAAAGGGAAATAAACAGCAGAAATGATTCTCCAAATATGCCAATAATAACAATTCAATTCGCTAACAATATAAGAATAAAACTACTACTGATTACCGTGCATCATATTACTCTCTTCGAAGGCCTCGTCCTCTTGATTTGTCTCATTGCTACCAAACATCTCGATATTCTCGTCCAAGTACCAGCTCATGTTTTCATCCATGACAGAAAACAGGAGGAATACCTCCTTACCCACCTCTTTCTGTTAAACAGCAGAGGTAACAGTAAGCATGTGGAGGGGCTGCACACTGCAGAAGTTAGAACTTGCGATTCAATCTTCAGCACTGCGGTTTTTTTTATTATGATCTTAACTATTTTGCCTGCAGTGGCCCAATTTCACCACAAAGATCAGTCCATACAAACATTTCCTACTTGGCCCTTATCAAATGGGATGATTTATTGCATTTTCCTGTGAGAGAGCATTTCTGGAAAGATAACGAAGCAGAACCTGGGTTCCGTTCTCTGTCAGAGCTCCTTTCTTGCACACGAGCAGAGGCCCCACTAATCCGGAGTTGGTGTCTTTGGCAGGATCAGTAGCGGAGTAGTACAGGTAGGGGATACAGGGGGGATCAGAGGGAGATGGACCGTCCAGCACCTGCCAGGTATAGGTGAAGTTCTCCAGCGGGCCAACATGGGAGCCGGGCTTGTCAACACCTATGTTATTGCACAGAGAAAACTGAAGAAATCAAACCTGCTGTCACTGCCACTGAAGGTTTGCTGTGGCGGTGCTACTTTGAAAATAGCGTACATCAAGTTAAGTGCTATGAATTAATGCAGAAAACAGTCAAATTATTCACCAAATTATTCACTGCCAGTATATTTTCTTAACTTCTGGAGTAAAGTTCATGCAAGTTCATACCTCTGCTAGTTTAAATTGTTAACCACTGGCTACAGCTTCCAGAATCCCCTCCCTTTTATTATCACTAAAGGTCAGTTGTGAACTCTAACAATTGAACAAAGGTGAATGAATGAAATCACAGACACAGAAGTTTTTCTTGGCTTGCCAACTGTTGTCTTTGGCAGCATGACTGGCTGCCTCCTCACCGTCCTCGTAGCGGCTCGCCTGGAAGTGCTTGTCATAGTGCAGGCCATGAGGCTGGATGCTGTAGTTTCTATCAGCTTTATTCATGAAAGTCACTCTGAGAGTATCTCCTTTCTCTGCCCGCAGGACTGGACCTGGACAAACACATGAGAATATTGTGACCAGACAAGAGATGCTGAGAAACTCAGGTGAAAGACACAACACCATTGTATTGATGAATAAGGCACAAAAGAGTATGTAATTTCTGCCTGACCAGGAAGCTGGCAAATAAACAAAGGGAGACCTTACCCAAGATTCCTAAGTGCTCAGAATCAGAGGTTGGTTGTTTTGTGGTGGTGAAGGTATTGTCTGTGTACTCTTTGTATATCACTTTCCAGTAGCTACCTCCAATCCAGCCACCGTCGTTGGTAAAAAAAGTCTCAGATGCACTATGAGAGGAAGGGTTCAGGGGTGTGGTAGGAATGGACATGAGGTAAAAGAATACAATGAGGGAGAGGAAGTGCAGAGAGGCAATGGCTTGGCAGCACGTAGCATGACAGCGAAGTAAAAGTGCAACAAATATGTGGCTTTGGCAAAGTAGTGGCATCAGGGAACAACAACAAAGACACAACAACTGAGTCACTCCTGTCCGCACTGTTTATTCTAGACGCCATGGAACTGACTCACCACAGGAACGACCAGCTCACATATAGCCATCCACGTCCAGAGGCCGTACCCACAGAAGGCCAGCTATGCACAGAGGTTTTGAGAGGACTAAAGGCACAGTTCAGCCTTTAATGATATAGAGCTTATCTGCGGAGTCAGCTCCCACACTATCCTTTCTACATGCAAAAATTAGGCTTTTTTTAACTTTTGGATTCTATTACAGCTGTAAGTATTTGTTCCAGTCACCATCTTTTCACCTAAGAGCCTAACAAAACTGTACTTTCAGTTTGTTAAAATGATTCAAATTAAGGATCCTGCGGGTCATGGGCTCACATTGATGAGCTTCTCTAAAACTGTACATGTTTGGTCACAACAACCAGCAAGAGTTCTTTTGGGTGGAACAGACCAGATAAGGCAAAAAAAAAGCAGGATGAGTGGACATGACCCCTGACGACATACATTGTTTGGAGTAAGCTGACATGAAACCACGTGGTCCAGGAACACTGTGTATTTGGAGCAAACTTCAGCAGAGTTTTGAATCATGCCAGGGCAAATAATAACTGAACTTTTATCTTCCTGTGACCCCTGCTGTTATCATTCATCAGGCTGCCTGCAGAAGTGTGTCACTCACAAGCTGAGAAATAGTCTGCCCACCTGTCGGCCTCAGTAAGGGATGCACCATTAATCAGATCCTTTCCTGAGGGGGCGTAGTTCCACAGGACTTTCTCTGCTGCCAGGTAATAATTCCTCACAACGCCACTCACCGCTGTGGGGCTGGCCTCACCGTCACATGACTTCACTTCATAAAAGGCCTGCATTCCGGCTGGAGCGGATAAATAGACACAAAACAGAAACGTTACGCAGGTCATGATCACATGTAAGTCAAATCTTGTGGTGAAACTGCACCAAATCTCAATGGTTAAACAAAACAGATGAATTAATAGCCAGTAAAATGATAAAAATTCCAGGGTTCAGTTCTTATCTTTTTGTCTAGCATGGGAATTCGCTTCCGGAGCCTGTAAAACAGTCTAGTAAACACGTTGGTATTTGTGTCTTTAAAGCAACGAAAATATGAATAGATCCAAGGGAAAGGTATTTCACAAGTGTCAGCATTATTCATAATATGTCAAGCGTGTATGGCTTAGTCACTTTATGTTTGGTGGACTTTGTACAGTTTTAAAATACAAGTCGTGGCTTGTTAAGTGAAGAAATACAGGCTCTGACAACGGCCGACTTTGACGAAATAACAAGTGTACCTCGCAAAAATGCATCCCCCCACATCAACAAGTCTGCACAACCAGTTAAGTCTCAGAGCGGAATGATCAAAGGTGACGCAGAGGTTAAAGGTCAGGCATCCTACCCTGTAAGTGGTCATTAACCTGGCAGGTCAGCAGCCACTTCCCGCTCGCTTTCGGGACCATCTCGGCTGTAGCGAACGTGGCTGGGAACAGGCTGAGGACGTCTGTGCGGTGGCCGCGGTCCAGCAGTGTGTTCCCGTGGAAAAAGGCAGAATGAATGTCCACCTCATTACCCATGCCAAACAAATGCCAGGCTACTGCGCGATGTTGGCATAACTCGATTCCGGGCAGGTTACCAAACATGTACCCATTAATAGCTGTCACACAGACAAAAACACAAACGGGGGGGGTTAGAGGAAAGGACAGAGAGAACAAACGTAACATTAAAACTTGATTTATTCACTTTGTTCCAGGAATTGATTGAATAAACGGAATAGTTTTGAAGGGACTGGTGGATCATTTGATGCATGGTATTAAAGAACAACACGATGCAGATGCAAGAGCTTCATTTTGCAATAAAGAGTTTTCTTAATGTGCATGCAGTGCAGTTGCTTGAAAGACCCCCTCACCGTGCATCAGGTTTGACTCCTCAAAGTCTGAGTCCTCTCGGTCGACACCAGCCGGATCAGAGCAGTTCTGAATGTTGTCCTCCAGGTACCAACTCAGGTTTTCATCCACCACATTGAACATCAGGAAGACATCCTGATCCACATCATTTCGTACTGACTCTTGTTTTGTCGGACCCTGGACTGGATCGCTACTCTCCTTCAAGATTCCTGCACTCAAAGAGAAAGATGAGAAATAGGAAATTGTGCTGGATGGGTGCTAAATCACATATGTATGTAGTCAAACACAGATAAAGGAATATTAAATCTCTGTTATCCCAATATCCACTGGATGCATGTCATCCTGTAAAGTGAGGTAAATCTTATAAACCTCCCTGTGCCTTATCACCATCTTAATTTTTCTTATGAAACTTTCCTTGGCATCTTTTAATTGTGATCATTTAGGACTTAAGGCCTGAGAGTGTGGGTGTAATTTCATTTGCTCACAGTGGGTGTGGACACACCATTGGTGACTGAAACTGTGATTAAAGGACATGCAGATAAAATATTTTGACTTGATTTGACATACACACAGCGCACACACAGAGGTAATCCAACGCGTAATATTTAAAAGGAGTGTAGTCACACATCTGTGATACCTTTCTTGCAGGTGAGCAGCGCCCCGATAAGTCCCGAGGTGATGTCCCTGGGGGCGTCCACATGAGAGTGGTAGACCCAGGTCAGGCAGTTGGCATCGTCATCAGTGGGGGCAAATTCTGGTCTGACCTCCCAGCGGTAGGTGTAGCTGCCTCCCGGAGGAACAGAGTCATCCCTCTTCAACCTGTTTGATGTCCCATCTGGGTAGAGCGCCCCTGTTAGACAAATACAAGATGTTTATGTTGGGATCCCCTTGTTTCCGCTGAGGCTTAGAGAGCACATCAGCCTGTGAGCTTTCAATCTGTGTTGGTGGAAAAAAAACAACATAGTCCTGACAAGCACTTTTGTGCCTAAACTGTTTAAAGGTGAATGCTGAATTGATGATTCATGATTGATGACTCAGAAATAAATGAGTTGACAACTGCAAAAACATTTTTAACTAGGGGGGGGGGGTTCTTTAATTGAGGTCATATCTGTGGCCTCTGTGAGTTATCTCTGTTAAGAGCCTCCACGTGGGCAGGTGAGATCTATAAAAACATAAATGCCCTCAGTCCTATTGAAACATGTCATGGGATAGACTGACCTGTATACCACTGTGTGCAGGTCACATGGTTAAACATTTATATCTATATCTATTAAATCTCTCCCTCGCCCACCCTGGGCGGTATTGAATCTCCTTCAAGCTAGGGTCCTCTACCAGAGGCCTGGGAGCCTGAGGTTCCACGCAGGATCTGGGCTGTTCTTATGAGTGCACACTTCTTCAAGGATTCAAGGATTCAAGGATTCTTTATTGTCATTTCACACACGTTAAACATGGGTTAGAAACGAAATTAGTTACCCTGGTCCCGGAGCAAACCCAATATTAAGAGTATAGCCCAATATTAAGTAATCTCAGATGGTGTTACTGGTATCTGCTGGAGCCATCCACCCCGCTTAGGTGTTACAGCCCCAAGTGTCCTGATCATAACTGGCACCGCTGTTGCCTTCGCACCCCACATCTTCTCTAACTCTTCTTTCAGCGCTACATATATCAATCTATATCTATCTATCTATCTATCTATCTATCTATCTATCTATCTATCTATCTATCTATCTATCTATATATATATATATACATACATACATATATATATATATTTATATATATATGCATACACACACACACACACACACACACACACACACACACATATATATATATATATATATAACACATATATATATATGTGTGTGTAATGTCATGATATGTTGACACCAATCTTACTTCCTCCTCTTCCCTCAATCTCCTTCCCTTTTGCTGTTTATCATCAGCCATAATGTGTCTCAAGAGGGAAAACTACATTTAGGTGTTTCACTTCCCATAAATCTGTGGAAATTCCTGAGGCACGATGCATCTCCACAGTTGAGTTGGGGGATGGGGTGGGGTCCTGTTGCATAACAAAGAGCTGCAAAGTTCAGGACTCTTACAAAATGTATCTGTCAGAAGGACTGAAATTGTGCACTTAAACTCTTTTATACCCGTATCACATTTGCCAGTCCTTTTTTACTTTCAGCTTTCTTTTCAGTAGGCTGTTATCAGAGACCCTGAACTGAAGGAGAGGAGCACAACAAGACGGCATACTTTGAGACTTACAAGAAGCCAGCCAAAGGTTTTGGGGTAAAAGGAAACAGATAGACGAGATGATATCCACTTCACTGAGTAATCTATCTCAATATGCAGTGTTACACCACTGAGCCTGTCTCAGTGTTTTGAAGCAAGGGCAAAACTTTGAAGATGCAATTTGTCTGAGCAGAAAAATGTTGAATGCATCAGAGCCTCCCTCACACATCTGGAGCCTAAACCCTCCTTGAGGTCATTCTGGACATATTTGGTGTTGTTCTAGTAACACATTAGTGTCAAAGCATGCTACTGTTTTTGGGAGGAAATTCATTAATTTGGGAGGAAATCAATTCATTCAGCACTCATTATTTCTTGTCCATTTGAGGAATAAAGGCCCACGTCGACATGCTTACTACTATTATTATTATAGGTATCATTTTCTATGAACAGGTGTCCCTTTTAACTTAATAGTCTTTCTGTGTGTTTTTGTGTGTGCATAAATGCATAATCTCACACGATACCCTCTGCATCCTTCTCATAGAAAACTCCATGGGGATGCATGGTGTAGTTCCTGGATGCAAAGTTTTTCAGGTGTACCACAATAACGTCATCAACCTCAGCTCTCAGTATGGGTCCCAGGAAGCCCAGCCAGGCCGGTCGGGGGGCCAGGCGGCTGTACGTTGCATCTGTATATTCCCGGAACATGGCCTTCTTGTAAACACTGCCAATATGGTGGGGTCCCCTTTCCAGGAATATAGCTGCATGCCTGAGATTGAAGTGGACGGAAGACAAAAAGCATGAGATATACAGATGAAGTGCATGGTGGTCATTGACCTTAAGAAATCAAAGATCAACATCTAATTTCAGTCCTGCCTAGACAGTGCAGGATTGCACAATGCACTTTTACTTCCTTATCATACTACATGTAAGAATAGAAGCACAGATAAGTGTGAGGAGTGTTGAAGCACAAATGATGACAAATGAAAAATACCTACAAAAGAATAAAGACACTTATGAGTTGGTCTATAACTACAATTGGGAGAAGCACAGCATCCCTGATATACAAACACCATAACATCACCATGGCAACTGCCTAATTACTGTCAAGATACAGACTGTGACCAACTCCACAACTGTATGCAATTAATTAAAAAAATAGATGATGTATTATCAGTCTGAAAAGAGCAGGTGCAAATATGGAAAAAAAGAGTGATGCCAATCTAAGACTTAAGTATTTGCTATGATTTATCTTTGAGATTATATAACCTTTAGTTTAAGAAGTAACCCCACAGAACAAGTGACCTCTGATTGCAGCTCTCAAACAATTAGACATGTCACTATTGTGATTATACGTTTCTGTGGGCTAATAACCGGTTACTGGAGCTGTGGCAAACATAGTTTTGCTTCTGTATATCCAGCTCATACACTAAGCAATGGGGAGGATGAAAAGCCTCACACGGACGAGATTAACAAAAGGGTCGCACTGACAGCCCCGCTGACATCCTAATAAAAGGGGGTTTCACTGAGCACCTGGCCAGAGCAGTTGAGTGCTAATGTGACACCTCCATTTCTCACTATTCACTACTACTACTCATTTTAATACTGATGAAATCTGTGATAATCATCTCCGCATATGACAGCCACCAGCTGAAGGAAGCATCATTAGTAGAATGATCTGCTGCTGGATTCAACAATGACTCAAATAAGAAAAACAAACCGTGTAATATGTGTGTATACACATATATATATATATATATATATATATATATATATATATATATATATATATATATATATATAGAGAGAGAGAGAGA
>JAOXYL010000078.1:10819590-10844844 GCA_028564955.1 Terapon puta
AAATTGTCACACAGGCTGTGATGGAAGTGCAGAACCTCAGGCCGACATACTGGAAGTTTCTGCTGCGTTTAACCAAGGGCAGGTATGTACAGTATGGTGGTCTGTGATTTTAGAATCTGTCATAATTAGAAGATCAAATGTCCCTTCATCCTTTTTTTTATTGAAGTTATTTGTCCATTTCAGAGAGAAATGTCTCATTTATTCAACACAGATAACGTATTTAGCATTTTTTAAAAAAAAGGGGACATGATGTTAGTAACAGCGTGAAAGAAGTAAAGTAGTGTGTAGTTTATCTGTGTAGGCTTAAGGTAATCTATTACTGAGAGTTTTATTGCTCATAAGTTGTTTTTTCTTCCTCCAGGTTCGCTCTGATGAACCGACAGTTGCTAGATGTGTTTGGGACTCAGGCCTCCAGGGACTTTAAGGGCTTCGTGCCCAAACTGGACCCTCGCTTCACGACGGTGCTCCTGCCAGGAGCCGACATCCAGCTAGGATGATGTGGGACCAGGCTCTGGGAGGGACTTTAGGGTTACCTCAGCAGGAAGTGGACAGTTTGGCTGTTCTTTCTGAGTAACTAAAAGGATTTTCTAGAGACGTTACAAATAGCTCAGAAGTGGTGATGTGTTTATATGAGATGGAATAAGCTTTGGAGGATGTAAAGATCTGTCCAAAGCAGGGTCTCGTGCATGTGGTGTTGCAAAAGCACATGTGCTGTCTGGGATGGTATGAATACAGGTAACTGGTGAAATAACTGAAACGCATTAGATAGATCATTTTACTGGGTCATGTCACCCAAATCAATCCAAAATTTGTTTATTGGAAAATAAAAATGATTTCACTTTGGATTCAACAACATTCCTTTTATCCTTTTAATCATAATGTTTCTTCATTTTGCAAGTTACCTGTACGTGTGTACTGAAGTCACTTGGTTTATTTGGATGGTCGCTTTCGCATCAGAAGGCGAAACTCACTCACTAACCTTTCTGGAATAGACACAGTGATACCTGATGATTTGACAGATTTAAGAGGAGAAAAAAAATCTGATTATTACTCACTGATCACTTCTGAATGTGCACTTTTTTAAGACAATGGGTGCAACTGATGACATATATATAATTATGTAGCCTTATCAGATATTCTATTCTGTAGTAAACAGTGGGAAATGTATGTAGATTGTGTTCTATGATGTAAAAATATGATGTAAAACACAGGTGGAGGGGCACCACTTCTAACCAGCCACTGGAGTATTTTGCTCTTAACGCGACAGAAAGAGGGTAATTCAATATTTTCACCTTAAAGACACATACATGTACAGGAAACTCTAGTTAAGGAAATGAAGTAAATCCATTGTGTTCTTTTAAAATATACCTTTAAACCTTACGGAGGTTACTATGTTTACATGCACGGAAGAAACCAGATTATTGGGTGAAAAATGTTCAGGCAGGAAATGGGAGAATCCATTCACATGCAGAGCACTGACCTGATTACTTTAAAAAACTGCATTTACACAGATTGTCAGCAGTCATGATTCGCCCGTGGCGTGTTTTTACAAAGAGATTGATATATTGTGTAAATGTATGAAGTTGTTCGTGTTGTGTAAGAAACCTGTCGTCATGAGTTGCGCCACAGCTTGACGTCTGAATTTTATTAACGGCCTGCTTTTAACTGTACAAACTAAATCATTCAGACTTGTTTATTTTCGCTTCAGATTTATGGATTTAATTATTTTACTAGGCATAGTTGCTATTGAGTACTTGGTGTCTCCTCTACCTCTGGATTACACTCAAATACATATGTACCACCTATTTAAATGTTTAAATGTGAAGAAGAGAGGGTTTGAGTGAAGAAATGGCCTTTGATTTACGAATATTAGAAGCGTATTATGTCACAGTACAACAAGAATTTGTAATGTGATGTACAGGTTCTGCAGATCCATATAATTCAAAGTTTTGATCAGTTACAAGTGGTCTTTAAAAATCTTTAGAACCAGCGTTCTGAACCACAAAATATATCACACAAATTTCATTCATGTGATTCTCCTGGGGGTGTTTGGATTAGCGATGACTTCAGCATTAAATATTTAAAAACAGGCAAACACAGATCGCATTTAATATGTGGTTGATTTACATGAGCTCAAAACATTTGATTGGCTGTTTGTAATTTAATTCATACTTTCCATCAATTCCAAGGTGAAATCTGTTGCTTGAAATCCACATTTATTGAATCATTGTTTACTGAAGATTTCGGTTTGCCTGAGGGTGACAAGGAATTTGTTTCTATGAATAAAAAGCACATCGCTCAGTCTGCTTTTGTTTTTTTTCATTTTTGTTGCTGAGAGACAGATGTTTTAGTTTAAAATCTCTCATTCTCTGAAAAATATGAATTACGTCTTTCACTAAGCAATACATACTCATTGTGGTTCTGCAGTTATTGAAATAATGGGGCCAGTGGACATTACTGCACATTACTGCACATTCAGTTTTCCAAGTGGACCATTCCTAACAACCTCAATCCTGTTGTGAGATGATTACAAATGATTAGACGGTAAAACCGTGATGTCTTTTTGTGCACATCTTACATATTTTACCGCTGCTCAAACAGGCAGTTTCTTTACTTCAAATTCTAGGTTCACTTCTTCAACCCAGCCCAGCTTTAGACATGCCTGACCTCCATACCAGAAGCCATGATGATCTTTAGGCTGAAGTTGATGATATACTGATATATTAATGAAATCTGTTGCGCAAAATTACAATATAACTCTGTAAATGTTTTCAATTTATTCAAAAAGGGTGTATATTAAAATATTTTTGGATTCCAAGCACATTACTGTGTTTGTTTTCTGTGTTGAATTCCATCATGCAGTCATCATGTTAGTGAAATTAATGATTTGATGAAGACTGATTGACTTTCAGCTAAGAGTTATGAGACTTAGTGTTGGAGCGATTGATGAATAATCAGTAAACTGAAATTTCTCATGTCAGTTATGTGGTATTTGCTTGTGAGGTGTCATCAGGCCTCACCCTGATGATGAAATTTCAACATAAAAAGGGGAAAAGCAACTGTATATGATTACTCTGCACATACAGACATATCATTTCCAGTCACCTCTTCACTGATGTTGAGAATACACCAGACAGACATAAGGAAAGCTCTCATTCGCCCAAGTTATTGTGGCATTTCTGCACGTTGAAGCCTCCAGATTAGAAACGGTGGCTGTAAGAACTACAAGTGATTCTGGGAAATGCTACGTGATCAAATATTACTTTTGTTCCCACTGTTTCACAAAGTTTCAAATAAACTCTTGCACACTGTACTTGGCTCACTGTGAAGTCATCATGAGTTATCTAATTCCTGATATGAAGCTTCACAGAGGAGTAAGAGGCAGCTGTGGTGTGTCCATGCACTGTCCTCTCTTCAGTCACGTCTCCCAACATAATTGTTTGGAAAACAAGGGATGAAACCAAAATTCACAAATGTGCCACCAAAATGAAACTGTTTACGTTTAGATCCACTGATGGAGTACAGATGCTGATGTAGTGGAGGCTGAGCAGGGTGGTGTTCTGGTGATGCAATGTGTTATTGTAGATCTGAAGCCGGATCCACCCGCAGTGTAATCAGTGTTGGGGATTTGTTGCCAGTTTTCAAGATAGAGAAAGCCAGCTTCAGCAAATGTCACTGACTCCAGTACTGACCCACCTACTCAGTTAACATCACTTTGGAATATTTTTAACACACTTTTGTTGGATTTCCATGAGCTTGACTGTAGAAAAACTGAACAGAGAGGTGAGATGAACAGAGGATGATTCCTAAATGAGCAATGTGCTATGAAGTTCACTTCCATATTGTTATTTCTATCAAATGTCACCTTTATACACAAGGTATCCAGAATTTGTGGGTTGATTCCCATGTGATTCACTTTATACTTTTAAGGACTCTTGACCTTACTTCTAGCGCCTCCATCATCATTTCCACTTGAAAACATGAAGTCAGGCTTTTTCCTCCTCCATCACCCTCAGAAAACCCTAAAAAAGAACGTGGACCAGGACTGTAGTGTCTTCGGTGTGTTTCTGGAGGGCAGACGTGAGTGCTTTAAGTTTATTTTAACACACAAGAAGAAGAAATCCATGACGGAAGTGAGTTCATCAAGTGGACACATGTGAGCATTTCTGTTTAGTCATTTCCCTTTCAAAGTAAAGCTCGTGAGTGACTTCATTTAAAACAAATTAATACATGTCATTTCTTGATTAAGGTCTATTCAAAAAGGTAAACTCTTGATTAATTCATTGATTAACAGCCTCTTCAACTATTTTCAAGAAGCTGGGTTGGGGTTAGGCTTGAAGAAGGTTTCATGCATCAAGCAATGGAATTTACTGATGTTTTGTGTTTTTAAAGTGCATTGCAAAGATCAATGAAATGAATTTTAAGGTCAATATTGAGTTAATTTGTGTCAAGGATATTATTGAATAGTCTCATCCATGCAAGTTCTGTTTACTTAATTTGAGTACAGTACATATAATTTTTTTTTTTAGTATTGTTTTATTTTGCATTTTGATGTATAACATGCTGTTGGATTTAAATGAGGGACTTATTTGGGTCATGTTAATTCAGGATAATCCACAGACCTCAGCGTTTACAGTTACACGGGGCAAAAACAGTCGTTGTAACCACATGCCATCATTACAGATTACAGTGTGTGGCAAAAAGCTTGTTTCTTCACAGTACAGACCACTGACTGGCAAATTGGCACAGTCATGCGGTGTCCTTATTCAATAAGGATGACGCTTTATTTTGAAAGAACTAAACAGGAAGCTGTCCGTTCCGTGACACCATCTGCAACTCTCGCCGTGTGTCTTGTGATACTGCCAAGTTAAGACAGTGAAACTGATAACTTTAAGATTCATGCGTATCCATGGGGGGTAAGAATAAACAGCGAACTAAAGGAAATGTTCGGGTAAGTAGCGGCTTCTGTAAGCTAACTTAACAAAGGTGTTAAAGTGAGACAGGTAGCATCAAGCTAATGTAAACTCCGCAGCTAACCAAAGCTACGTGCGCCTGCCATGTCCAAACTGTTTCATAACCACGATTCTTCCTCCGGCTGTCCAACATTTACCACATTTACGGGATTTTCTTGTGACCACGCGTTTCTCCTACCCGCCTCCAGCCCTCCAGCAGCGGCCGAGCAGCCGAGGTGCTGACCCGGGAAGGAGGCGTCATCCCGGGGTTCGTGGGCTTCGACACCACGGTCACCTCGGAGCTCAGTTATGTCCCGGCTGTGCACGGCGCCGAGGAGATAGACAATCTGGTGGATGCTGATTTCCGCCTGGTGCTCAGAAAACTCTCCAAGAGGGATGTTGTCACCAGACTAAAAGTGAGCTCAAGTTAACTTTACAATCCTCTGTGATGAGCCAACCGCATGCAACATGTTGTAAAGTGTCGCTGGGCTCTAACTGGACTGACAGTGACATTATCTGCAACATCTGCAACCTCTTAACTTATGGCACCCATATCTTTCATCTTTAATGCATGCAGATGCTTAAAAGCCATACTTTTGTTTTGTATTTTTTACTTGTAGCCTGCATATTTTACGAACATTGCTCAGTTGCTCAGTGTAGTTTCTTTCTGGGATTTTACCTATAAATAAATAAATTCTCTCTCTGTCTCTGTATCTATTGATCTGTCTATCACATATATTGTGCATACTTGAAATGACATCAGATACAATGTACAGAAAGGGATGAAAAGCTGTGTCTCATTGGGATGTTGATGCAGGTGTGTGTCTTGATGTTGTGTACTCTTCTCAGGCTGTGCAGGACTTTGGGTCCATGTGTCAGGAGCGGGACGCCGAGGAGGTTAAAGGGGTCTTACCGTACTGGCCGAGGATATACTGCAAGATATCAGTGGTGAGCTGGTCATTCACCACACTCACAAAATGCCTTTTTGTTTCATTATTGTCATGCTACTTATCTTATCAAGGGCTTACCCTGCTAAGCAAAGGAAACTAGAGTATCCCATGTAAACAGACAATGATGGTGAATATCTCTGAAGGTTGCTTGGAACCACGCTAAAATCACGGATGACATTTTAATGGTGCTTGAATGTTTGCAAGTGCAAGTGTTTTAGGTGTGTCTGCATTAGAAGAATTATGTCTCGGTCATTATGTCTGTCAGGACCATGATCGTCGTATTAGAGAAGCCACCCAGCAGGCCTTTGAGCAGCTGGTTCTGAAAGTACGTCGCAGCCTGGCACCCTTTCTGAAGAGCTTGATGGGCCACTGGATCCTATCCCAGTGTGACACTTACACACCTGCAGCTTCTGCCGCATGCCAGGCCTTCCAGGCTGCTTTCTCACCCACCAAACAACCTGAGGCTCTCAGCTTTTGCAAGGAGGAGATTCTTAACGTGAGTAGTTGTGGTGATTTAAATGTGGCTATTTGTGCTGTAATCTAATTAATTAAATTTACCAGTAAAGTGTTGTTATTTTTCATATTGCAGGTACTTCAAGATATTTTGTTAAAAGAGACGGCAGACACACTGAGTGATCCACAGTAAGTTCATAGTTTAGCTCAGCTGAGCTTCTGTGTCCATCCCTCTGACTGTGTGGGCACGAATGATAAAATATTCTGTTAGAGTCACTTGTTCCTTCTGTTCCACAGAAGTGTGACGGGGGAGGAACGAGAGGCCAAATATGTGCGCATGCTGACCAGTTCTATGTTGGGGGTGAAGAGACTGCTTTCCCTGCTGCTCCAGGATGACAGGGTGGCCCTGGAGCAAAGACTAGCAAATCTAGTTAACTCTGCAAAGTTCTGGAAGTACAGCAAACACAAGACCCCACAGGTACTGGCACTAAAAAGGAGTGCCTAACTTATAACATGATGAAATGCTTATGCATGTAACTAAGTAATTCATGAACCAGTTGGCCTGCTGTATGCAAATAATACAGTTTCACTCAACTGAAATAAGTGTGTTATAAGAGTGTTTATTCTTCCACTTGAGTTTCATATATTCATCATTAAATCTTTAATAAAAGGTTGTAGTTAGCATAAAATATACATAAATATGGCATGACCCTGCTTTAAAGAAGCCAATAACTCTAAACAAAAAGTCTAAAGTATCTTAATCTTCTTTGGTTTTGTGGAATTTATCATCGGCTGCTCTGTTACTGTGTCTGTGTTTACACATGTAGGTATAATGTTAAGTGGGAAAACTTACTTCAAGGTTGCAAAAACACTTAATGTTTACATGTTTTGTCTGATTAAGTTAACTATTGTTTGTAATTTATATTTTATCTGGATGACTGTTTCATACTTTAACGTGAGATAAGTATAGTAAAGTTAAGTTATGCATTTGTACAGCTGCATGCCACCTAATACATGTTTAGTAATCTGTTGTGAAGAAGATGTTTCCCTAAATACCACCCTTTGTTGCTCCACAAGGTGCGAGGGGCATTTTTTGAGATGGTGTGCGCTCTGTGTGAGTTCACTCCGGGACTGGTCCAGGCTGAAGCAACACGACTCTGCCCTGCTGTTCTCCTCAGCATTGACGACACAGATCCCGTAGTGCTGCCTCCTGTGTGGGAGGCTGTTCTTCATGTTGTCTCTACTATACCTGTGAGCATGGGTTTCAAGGATGGGTTACCTTGCAAGTTTCATTTTTTTTTTTATAGTTAAATTAACCAATATTTCCCATTTCAGGATTGCTGGACACATGTGAATGCCAAGAAGGGTTTCTTACCTAAACTTTGGGCTCTACTGAAAGAAGGCGGCAAAGGCATGGCTAAAGCACTCCACCCCAATCTAATGCCTCTCCTCAGCAAGCTGCCTCAAGAGGTCACCAATCCGATCTTAGAATTCTACACCACCTTCTTCACTTCACTCGTAGAAGGGTAATTTATTTTTCTGTGTTTGAGTGTCTGTGTAAGCTTGGGCTGGGTGGTAATTCAATAATATTTATTAAATTTCATTTTAACTGTGTTGCAACAATATAATTACATTATGTTACAAATTAACATGGCATTGATTAAAATTCAAGATAATCAATCATTTCAAATCTTAAATAGCATGTTTGAGGGTCTTCTGATGTAATGCATATCAGTGGAACTAAGCATTTGATTACTGATTATTTTGTGTGTATTTTGCAAACGTTTGCCTTACCTTCCTGTGCCGCACTCAGTAACCATAAGTGTGTGTGTGTGTGTTTATCTCAGTCTTTCTAGTGAGCGTGCCGCATCCAGCCCATCAGAAAGTGCAGTTATCGTGACTTCTTTTGTTGAGTGCTTGAGATATTGCATACTGCACAATACAGGACAGGAGGAGGATCACAAAAAAATACGGGCCATGCTTATTTCACAGCAGGTGGGATCACAAAGTCATACATACCCATCATGTCAAATCTACTCAGAGTTCTTAACTTTTTATATATTGTTTTGCTGCTTTGTCTTTCTGTAGCTTCTATCACTTCTGGAAAAGGCTCTTGGAAATCCCTCCCTCCAGAATGGTCCTCTTTTCCTCTTGGTCACTGAAATGCTCGTATCCTGGGAGAAGAGGGCAGGTTTACACGGTGATGGTGAGGTAACTGACAGCAAGGATGTCTTTCAAGGGCTTCTGGCAGACTTCTGGGAGGAGCTTGGTCTCTTGTTTGTGAGTTATGCTGACAGGGAGGAAGCAGATCCGCAGGCTCTGGAAGGGGTAGCAACCTTGCTGCAGGTGAGTGCAGTTTTGGGAAAACTCTGTTACAGCAGATCAATATGACTGTCAGAACCAATAATGTCGTAAAAGAACCTGAAGTGAAACAGAAAACAAAACGCCTGAATAAATCTATCCTCACTCTCTCTTATGTCTCCAGGTAATGCGCTACCCTGAGAGAGTAAAAAGAAAGCACGTCCAGAAGAAGAAATCTGTCAAGATCTGTTTCTCTAAGCCAGAGGACAATGAAAAACCTGGAGTTGAGGGGGATGCTGCTGAAAAACCTGTGCAGATGGTGCTGGAGCTTGTGAACGAGAAGGCATTTGGGTCCCCACAGACTCAGCATTTTGAGGATGTTGTGTGCCAGCTGGCACAATTGTGCCTGGTGCATGTGAATGAGAAAAAGTCAGAGAGACATCTTGTTTTCCTCTCCCTTCTCCTGCGGTCCTTCCACACACCCAGAGTCTTCAGTGTAAGTCATATTTGAAAAATTGTTTGCACTAAAGTTTAATTATTTGCATTTTTTAATTGATTCCATTGAACATGCAAAAACACTGGAAAAGTGTTTTTTAGCAACTCTAGTAATTTATTGATACCACTGACCTTTTTTTCTAAACTTTGCTTTAGACATTGGTTGAGTTGGACGATAAAATAAAGGACAGTGAACAGCCGGACGTGGCAAAAATGAAAAATCCAGCGATGCAGTTCCTGCTGGAGCAGGTGGTGGTGTGGCTGGCGGAGAAGGAGCGCAGAGACACTGAGCACCTGGTGGAGATGGTCTTCAGCTCACTCTACTGCTGCAGCTGTCAGGAGACCACGCGTGTCCTCAACCACATTACCACGGTAACATGAGATGCAAACGTAACATCTAATCTGACATTTTTTGGAAGCCTGATGATCCCCTTAGTGTTGTTTATTCAACTCTAATTGTGCTGTGTCTTTGCTGTTGTTCACTTTCTAGATGGATTTGCAGTGGGGAATCATCCTGCAGATTATACAGAGGGTATGTTCTGTTTTGTTTGCAGAATTTGTTTTTCCAAAGTTAAACAGTATGCAAATTTTACACTTGAATAAACATCTGTGCTCCTCTGCAATGTGTCCTTTCAGGCATGTGTTGATCCTGAGACTCTTAAGAGCTGCAGGGATTGGCTGAAAGGTTCGGTTCTTGGTGAGCGACTCCTAGGATTGACTGTGGAGTTGTGCAAGGTGGGATGCAGCTCTCCCAGTTCTACATCTGTGACAAGCAACCACAGTTGGACGCTCATCAGTCTGGTCCTCTCTCAGCATCACAACAATGGTGATCTTGAACACACACATCAAATTTCTATTATTCAGCAGCTGTCATTATTTTCAGTATCTAGAAAACTACCAGTTTTTGCTGCACTGGTGACGCACATCATTTGTGGATTTTCTCATCAGTCACAAAACTACATAGATTTTTGTGTTTTGTTTTTACCAGAGCCTGTGATAGGGGAGGTGTATTTGGAGAAGATGCTGGAGAGGCTCCACACCACTCTGTCTGAAACCAAGAGTCTGTCGGACGCAGGCAACATGGAGCCTCTCATCTCCTTCATCTGTGATGTGTCCTCCACGTTCTTTTCTTCCGTACAAGACTGTCTTCTTCTGCTCCCTGCTGAGGAACTCCTGCTCACTGTCTTCCAGCTCACCGCCCAAGATCAAACACACACTCACCTGTCTGGTAGGTTTTCCCACACCTGCACAAATACATATGTATTCATTAATATATACACACACACGATAATCATTTAAGGTAAATGACTACTTTTTGTTGATATTTTTTTAAAAGACTCACTTTTAGGTAAGCTGAGGAGAGTGTGTGTAGCTGGGGTCCAGTCATTGGTCCAGCACTCTGAATATGCGGTCAAGGAAGGTGGTTTCCTGCACAGTGCAGCCCTTTGGGTGACAAAGCAACTACTCACGGTCTCTCTGGACATAAAAAGGTAGCAAAACACCTTCCTCCTTTAAAGCCATAAATCATAAATTTGGGTCTGCCTAATTTATCTTGACCAGTGCAACCATATGTTTATGAAACTGTGCCAAGACTTTGTTGTGGATCTAGCTAATTCCTCTTTATGTTGTGTTGCAGTCTACATGTTCTAGTTCTGGCTGTACAGAGCCTGGTGGAGACAACCCTCTCCGTCTGCAATCAAGACTCCCCTCTCCTCGCCCAGTTCTTTACCCAGCTGACACCCAGCCAGACAGAATGGACAAGAATCAGACAAGCGTTACCTCCGCAGGTGAGCCAGCCAACCCTTCACTACCGTACACTGGTGATGAAGAACTTTCTAAGGAATCTTCCTCAATAAACATTCTCTCCTGCAGTGGATCAAAACTCCCTTACTGTCCAGCCGTCACAGAGGAGTTTGTGAAAAAACTTCTGTGGATTTCTGGAAGTTAAGGGTGTCAACTAAGCTTCCAGCCCACCTGTGCACCTGTGCCCTGTTAGGGAAGGTGGTCCAGACTATTACCTTCACACGTCCTGACCAAAAGGGGGCAGAATCTCTTCCAAACCTGCCAAACCTTAATTACACAGGTACATGCACACAGGAAATGCACAACATTTTTCTGTGACTTGTGAGGATTTTTAAGGAATTTGCCATATTATAATGCTGTTTAATATGCGTGTGTATGCATGTTTTTTTCTGCAGTCTCAGAACTATTGTATGCGCTGCAGTGGTGTAAGGAGGTAGACTACAGCCCCACTCTAGTATCTACCTATCACAGCCTTCTGACTGAGTGGGGGCTGTCAGGAGGACTTCACATCCAAGTCCCAATGAAAGACCTGTTAGAGACACTATTCTTGAGGTAAGCAGCGACATCTACTGACTTTATTTAGAATCAAGATCAACATGTAATGATTTATTTTTGAAACAGAGCTTTCAGTCACCTGTATCCATGGAAAATCCTTAATATGTGATTAATTTGTTGGCCTATATGTACTGTGTGACAATTGATGAAATGATATGTGATTGTAATGAAGAGGTTCCAAAATATTATGTAATTTTTTTAATTTTGGAAGAAGCAACAGCCTTTTTATGCACTTTATTTAATGCAAACACTAAACATATATGTATGTTTCATTCCTGTAGGTCAGAGGAGTATGGGGGCCTATGGTCTCTGACTCTAGAAAACTACATCAGTACCAACAACTTAGCAGCCACTCACAGTTCAACATTGAGGAAGCTTTACAACAGTGCAGACAGGTTAATACGTTTTTTTTTTGATAATATAACTTCAAATGCTTTTAATCCCACATTCAAAGCAACTATAACCATTCTTACCGCTGTGTTATACAGTGTATTGAAAATTGTACGTGTGTTTGGTCAGTTTATTCCCAGTGTCTCAAAGTAAACTCAGCACGCTCCAGGTGCTCTGCCCCACCATGACCAGAAACGACAGAGAGACTCTCATTGCTCTGGCCACTGCTGGAATAATCAACTGGCAAGAGAATGACAGTAGGAATAAACCCATTAACACAGACATGCACGCAAATACACACATGCAGATTTTGGACAAGCAAATTATAATTTTGATCTGTGTGTCACAGATGTGTATGGGTGTTTGGCGGTGCTACTGTGCTGCCTAAAAGCAGACACAAAAGTAGAGGAGGAGATTGTGCAGGCTATTCTGGCCACGCTGATGGAGTGGAGGAACAGCAAGGAGGACTGGTTCCTCTTTGGCAGGTGATTCAATCACACCAGCATTCACTCACTGTTTATGTTTATTATATCTCTTGAAACACAGTCCAAGTTTATATATTTGCTACTGATACATCTACAATTTGTGATTTGTATTTCAGTGACCTGTCCAACGCAACTGCAGAACAGTTGAACCTCAGCGTGGAGATGATGCGTTTCCTGTCCTGGCTGGTGACTTGTTGTCCAACAGTTCTTGGAGGCAGCCAGTGGGACTTCCTGCTCTGCTCTATGTTAGCCTGGTTGGAGGTGAGATGGAGATCATACATACTGTGTTATGTTTGCTGCAGAGTCATGCCTTCAAGAGCTGGTAAGGATTCAGTGAGATGTAGTGAAACAGAGTGAAGTGAGTTGAACTCTTGAATTCAGGTTTTAGACTGTAAGAGTTCTTGGTATGCTACTCTGCTGCCCCCAATATATATTTTCTGGTTAAAATATTACTTTTTCCAAGTTTGGTTATACATTCTCAACAGTTGTAATTCTTTATTCATGGCTCGCCTCTGCTGTCCCTCACTATCTTTTTTGGACTTGATCTGCTTGCCTCCAACCTCAGACTGCCTGTGAGAATGTGAGCGTTCTGTGGAACCCATGGGTGCAGCTGTTTGTGTGTGAGAACGCTGCATTGATAGTGAAGCTGAATCGGTTCTTCACATCATCTCCGCCCGAAGTACTGGAGAAGCTGCCGTCAGAGCTGGCTGGGGAATGGACAGACTTCTTCGTTGAAGGAATCTACAACCTGCTTTTGCCTCTGCCCATCAATATCACAGGTGTGTGTTTTATTTTAGGAGGTTATGAAACTGTTCTGCATGTTATTTGGTAACGTGGCGGCTTAGTAGTGTAGTGGTTAGTACTGTTGCCTTACAGCTAGAGGGTTCAATCCCTGGTTCAGACAGGGTGGAGTTTGCATGTTCTGCCTGTGCCTGTGTGGTTCTCCAGCTTCCTCCCACGATCCAAAGACATGCAGGATATGTTAATTGGCAACTCTAAATTGAATGTGAATGTGAGTGTGTCCTGTGTGCTCAGGATATATAGAAAATGCTTATCCCGAGCAGGTATAGCTCAGGATAAGCATTTTCAGGTATAGAAAATGAATGAATAAATGAAAGATGTGTATCGCTCTAGTTCATTTGACTTTCTTCCAAACTTGTTATTGCAATATACAAGAATTTAAAAGGAATTTATACAAGATCTGTATGTAACAGTCCTGATTTCACAAGTTGCACGCCTTCTGTCTGTTTGTTGTCTCAATGCAGATGCCTTCACTGAACCGGATGACCCTGTGTTCCCTCTGGCGGTGCTGCAGTCAGTCGGCGTGGCTCTGACATATGTGCCCGTGCAGCAGCTTAAGCAGAACTCCCTGCCGCCGCGGTTCATTGCGGACCAGAACACAAACCTGCCAGAGCCCCTCCAGACACTCCTCAACACTTTCTGCCCTCTGCTGCTGTTTAAGGCCAGACCTCTGCAGATAACTGTCTACCACTTGTTAGAAAAGTAAGGATTTAGTTTGATGCCTTTTATGCAAAACTTATAACTGAGCAAAAAGAGAGCTGAAAGCCACCTTTATTATGATTAGTTTGAAACCTATTGTGAGATCTTCAAGGCCCTGCAGGAAGTTGGGAATGACCATATCATGCTTATTACAAGATATGAAATTAAGAAAAACGTATTTGTTATCGTGAATGCAGGGTCATGCCTGAGCTGCCTGAGTGTGATGGAGAAGGAGACAACAACAAGTCGGATGATGACAGAGATGAGCCATGCCTGTAAGTCAATCTAACTGCTGGTTCTACACATTCGTGATAGTTACCAGATTTTTGGTATTGTCTGTGCCAGGCAAAAATATTTTCCAACTTGGGTTTTATTTTTATGATGATTCCTACTGTTCTGCTGCATTTCTTCTATCCAGTTCTCCTCCGGCATCTCTGATGGCCATCCTGTCAACCTGCGAGGAGCTGTGTGACAGCATCCTGGCAGGAATTCAAGTGGGAGAGTTTGCAGTGGTCCAGCCTCTCAGCGTGGAGTACTCCTGTATCCTGGGATACCTGCTGGCCTGGAAGCTGCTCCTCACTTTTTTCAAATCCTCACCCTCCCATGTGAGTCTCGATAAGTCCTGGCCTCAGAACATCTGATTTATTTTTGTTTAGTTTTTAAGTTTTGACTTGTGACTTCAGTGTATTAGATATTTTTATGAAGTATCAAAGAGTTGTCACAGTATTGACTGTTCTTCTGTTTTATCCAGCTGCGTGCCCATTATGCTCAATATCTCAAGAGAAGCTGCAACCTTAACAAGCTCCTACTTCACCTTTTCAAACTAATGCCCGAGAACCCCGTCTACCCAGGCCACGGGGCAGAGACAAAGGAGGCCAAAACCTTCTTTACAGAGAGCATCTCTCTGGCTGTCGACAGTAAGCAACACACACACACACACACTTTTATGACGTCTGTGTATATCTGTGAAACGTAAACAAACTCACCTTTCCCCACGCTGTGGTTCTTGCCTTCAGAGAGCGAGAGCGTTGAGTGGGAGCTCCCTCATCTGGCTTGCAGTGTGTACTACAGCACAGTGCAGGACCTGCCTGCGATGGTGCGGCTGTGGTGGAACAGCCAGGAGAAGAGAGTGAGCGCAGCCGTGGAGAAGTTCACCATTAAATACGTCAGTCCTGTTCTCTCAGCCCAGGAGATTTCCTCTGTCCAGTCCAGCACTCAGATGTTTGAGAACATGACTGTAAGTTAGAGGCGTCGATCTGTATGTGCAACTTTTGTGATACTTACTGTAATTAAACATGATTTTGGAGGTGCCTCAGTGACCCCTTTTTAGCTGATCATGAAAACATTTATAATGTAATAATGCAATAGCAATATGCAGACAGTAGATTATAAAGTAGGTGTTTTATGATTTGACTGAAAGACCCTTGATGGCAAAGGTAAACTGTGTGGGTTTTTTTGCTTTTTGTTTTTACCATAATCTCTCAGGTGAAGGCCCGTTCAGCTGCACGGGAGGTGATAGCTACCTATTCTGTGGACGATATCTTCATTGAGCTGGTGATTCAGCTGCCTCAGAGCTACCCTCTCGGCTCCATCACTGTAGAGAGTGGGAGGCGTGTGGGTGTTGCCGTACAGCAGTGGAGGAACTGGATGCTGCAGCTGAGCACCTACCTCACACATCAGGTAGAAACACAAACGCACAATGGATATAAACACAAGAGGTTGGTGATGTAAAGGAGCATATGCTCTTTAACCTGAGAACCTGTTGCTGAGATCCCCCACCAGTGCCTTTTTTTTTGATGAGTGCTGTGAAGGTACTTCCTTTTTATGGATCAGCAAAGATGAAAACTGTAAATGTGTGTTTGTGTGTTCAGAATGGCAGTATAATGGAGGGCCTGGCCCTGTGGAAGAACAACGTGGATAAGCGGTTTGAGGGAATAGAGGACTGCATGATCTGCTTCTCCGTCATCCACGGCTCCAACTACTCCCTGCCAAAGAAGGCTTGTCGCACCTGCAAAAAGAAATTCCACTCAGCGTGTCTGGTGAGATTTGTGTCAAATTATATCCAGTAGTGGGCTGTTGTTCTCTTCAGTACATTCTCTGCAGATGTTAAAAAGAAGTATTTATTTAGTAATTTATTTTATTTATTTATTTCAATAAGCATAACTGAGAGAAAACAGGAACACTGACAATAGTAATTTCCCACGCTAATGTTTAATGATGACTTTTCCTTTTTTCTGGGACCTGACAAATACCATATACAATACAATTTCATGCAGGACAAGATATAATGTAAAATTAATTTGTTGTCTTTAATGTTCATATATCTGTTTCTCCTCTTTCTACAGTACAAATGGTTCACTTCTAGCAACAAGTCCACCTGTCCATTGTGCAGAGAAACCTTCTTCTAACAAGTTCTGGTGGTAATGGCTACAAGGTGTACAGTTCCTCTGTCAACCAACGCTGGGTTGATCGGGATTACGTGAAGAAGGTTGTTAAAAAACTCATCTATATTAAGCTCTAATTTATTATATCACAATGTGAGTTCAAATTGCCTGACTGAAATGGCATAATTTAGTTCAGAAAATCATGTTCCGAGTGTTTAAAGGAACTCTGAACTAAAGTAAAATATAGTGAGAATCGTACTTTAGTGACCTTTATGTCCGTGTTTGACAGTGTGTGTTGACAAGCTGTCAACATGTTCTTTATACCAGAGGCAGTAGCACCCCGCTGATGTTTTTCTGTTATTAATGAGTTTTTATCTTTTTTTTTTGCAGACTTAATTTTTTATCTTTCGAAATGTGCAGGTGTGTAGAAGAAGCTGAATCACAAAATTGGAAAAGCCAAAGCTGGTCAGGTGCTTTAATCATATATGAGCATCTGTTGAAATGAGTGAAAAAGTCAAATAAAAAAGAAAAGATGGTCCAAGTACTGCATTTCCCAGGACAGGTTTCACAAATATTTCCTAACATTTAGGAGTGTAAAGCGATTATGTCTGATCAGTGACATGCCTTATACCATTGTGATGTGGTTAGATCATGTATGAACAGCAGGAAAGGGAACTTCTTTAGGTTTTAGTTGTTTTTTTAATTATTATTATTTCAAAATGCCAGTGCTCACAGATATCAGAACCTAGAGGTATGTGTCTTCCTCTGTGCCTGCAGACAGCTGTAAATGATGCTGGAAAGTAAATAAAATACAACTGGATGGATATTACTAATGGAATGCTATTTATTTTTCACTCTGTGCTGAGCACAAGACTCAACAAAGTCCATATTCCATACAGACACAGTATTTATATAGAAATTACTTCTCATTTGAATGTGTATTTGAACCTTCATACATGCCTTACAACTCATACAAATCGTTTTGATGCATGGTCTGAATGATTACTGGAAGTAATGTCAAATCTTTATAGATGCCTGTATCACCACCAGTAGTCTTATTGTACGTGTACTAGTTTGTAATGGGTTTGTAAAACAACACTAAAGGCTGATCGCACAGCCTTACAGGATGTTACGGTTGCCAGACTGAATACGGAGCAAAGTACAGTGCGTACATTTTCCAGATGACTGAGTTGTGTAATACAGAACAATGCATATGCAGGGATATATAAATCTGGCACAAAGGCACCTCATGCATATTTTTACTTTGTGCATACGTAGGCTTTTAGGCTTGCATCCACAAAGTTTTATACATCTGGCCCCAGGTGTATTGTTATGCTCATGATCCATTAAATCCCTTTGCCTCTTTTATACGTTAATGTAAATCTTTATCTAGGACATTATCAGTTCCCACTTAATTCTGTAACTATAAAGATTTAATGATCACAAAAGAAGAGATGTATACATAGCATAAAGGACAAACCTACTGGGACTTCAGACATGATTTGAGCTCTGATTCCAACAGGGACCAACTCCTCTCTGCTAAAAGTGAACTGTGACTATATATAGAAATATGGGTCAACAAATATGACATTTATGATATGTTTTCCCTTTATCTTAGGTAACTTTATTCAAAGTCAACTGTAATGAAAACCCAAGTGCCACCATGAACTGTTATGTTAACCTGAGCCTCCAATTACAGTTATATGCTATTTCCATATAACTATCACTGTAAGTTAACCTGTGCTAGTTTCCAAGAAAAGACTGTAATTAGCCTCAGCCAGTGACTGCTGGCACCAGTCTCCCACGCTCATTTATCTTGGGCCCACCTCCTCCTCATGTTGAATAATTTATCTGTTTAATGGAGGCCTGCTCTCATCACAGTTGTTCCTATGGAATTAATTATGACAGATTAAGCATGATCAATGAATTAATCCCTATCATTCGTTCTGTCGTCTGTGTGTGTGCGCCTGTGTGTGTGCAAGCGAGTCTGCGTACTTGTAATTCATTATTGCGGTCAAAATTTATCAATACATACAGCCGGCATCCATCATCATCTGCCCTTGACCTTTTTAATAGCCATTGATCTGTTTGCTGGGCATAAATATTTATACTGAAATCCCCTTCTCACATGAGTTTTGACACATACACACACGCAGAGACACACACGCACACACACTCACAAGGACAGCCTCAGATCTTATTGCTCATTATCTGCTTGATTAAGCAGTGGTGCAAATGTTATGAACTACAGTATGGTCCTGTGCGCAACCTATTCTTTTCACAATATAGGTCAAGCCTTACCAGAAGATGGCAGCATGAGCCCAAGGCACAGCTGTGAGGAATAAAACTACTGTTTGAGGAGGAGTGTACATATTAACCCGAAAGAAAGGGGATTACCGATCTTAGCTATCTCGGGACATCAAATTACCCGGAAAGATCAGATTTTTATTGTTACATTCTCTGTCTCGTTTAGCTTTCCAGACAAATAATTCTTTGGTTCATCCAAATAATTAATGGGGAATTTTAAAGGGGAATTAATAAGGGATCCCACAAGGATTATTAATGTGCCATCTTTAATTACTCAGATGAATTTGATGAATAAATTCGGTGACAATGCTGGAACCTATTTGATATGACAGCTAAGGACCCGGGTTAAATGCTGCCAACGTGAATATAAATAGTTTTCCAGGGGACGGGTGCCAGTCAACATGGAAGTCTGACTTTATCCTCTTTGAAAAAAAAAAAAGTTGAAAACGGATAATTCCCACTTTGCAAATACAAGAAACTGAATTGGTTAGTGGCTTTTTTAACTGAGTATAAGTAAAAAGTTTGTCATCAGGTAATGAAGATTTCACCTTCTTTTGGGTGAAAAAGACAAAGATCATCTTCTGCGCATGCCTCCTCCTTCAATACTAAAATCGCTTGAGACGCCTTCCATCGATCATCCATCTCACACTGACCCACTTGCAGGAAACTGCTGTACTAGCACAAGCCAATTAACACCCAACCTGTCTACAACCAGTCGGTTCACTGGCCTCACTGGCCTCCGAACCTGATTGGTGGGTGTCTCGTTACTTCATAATTAGCCAGGCCTATATAGGGCTCATTCAGCTCTCCCTGACCCATTTGTGAGCCTGTTAGCATTCCAAGCCATTGGTAGGAGGCTGGTCCCATCCCAGTCACGCCACTCCCCAACACTGCAGGCAACTGCTCCAATCTGGAAATGGCTTTGAATTAGTCTGTGTGTTGTTCACGTGCATGCGTCTGTCAGTGTGACTCTCCTGATATTAGTTCCATTGAAATGAATCCCGCGCAGTCATTTTATTTGCCTGTGTGTAGGCAGTCTCTCTCACCTCCTCCATCTCGTTCTCCCTCTGCGCCTCGCTGCCATGTTCCCCATCATATAACACACTGTATGAAATTATGCACAGCATACAGCCAATATCTGTATTTGTTGAACGTAATCCTGGGAATTTATCGGCTTCATTTACCGTAAAGCAAAGCAGGAAACTTTACAATTCTATCGGGGCTATTTTCTCAACGGCACTCAAAAGAAAAATTATCAATTTTATTAAGATTTGCTATTTTCATATAATGCACGTAATAAACAGTGATTATTGACCTCAATCTACTGACATCCTAGACATGACTGAATGAATCATTATGGCCGGGGAAGGCTGCCTGGTCTGCCACAGTTTAAATCTACTGTTATTACTCTGTCATCACGAACAAGCCTTTTATGGTTTTCTATTACTGCTGCCATGTTAAAGCAGCAATGGAGGACACCAAAGACCAGGTGGCTGAGTGTGCTGTTTTCAAAAGACTCCGGCTGTGATTCAGAAACACAGTGAGTGGATTTAAAGAGAAAATTCGACACTTTAAGACTATAGAAATGAAAAAGAGCAAGTGCAATATCACTTTGTCACAGAATGTGTGGCAACACTAAAAAGAAGAATTGCAAGGTCTTGTCTGCTTTTATCTAGAAGCGGTGTCAGCAATCATAATCTATGTGTATGACTATTAAGTTTATACATTTTGTCATTTGATGATGAAACCTTTGATCAGGCTGACAAAACAAAAAGGCAAAAATATATCCAATATATTAGGATCACAGGCAACATGTTTTAAAGTGCATTTTAAGCCCAATTGACCTAACTCTTTCCCATGATGAAACTTATCAGCCCGAGGGGCAATGCGTGGCAGAGGGCTGCTTAAGTATTCTGAAGCAGTGCCTGAAGTTCACTCTCAAGCACCAGCAGCAGAAGGCTGCCTACAAATAACACTGGCGCTGTACTTTTTGTCCTACCAGACAAAATCTTCTGCATGTAGCCTCAGTCAACCAACTCCAAAGTGGGGTCCTAGTCTACATGGTAATAACAGCACATGAGAAGCGTAAAAGCAACCTGAGCATGGACAAATCCTTTAAAATGCAACTGGGACAAACACAAGTGGTTCTTCCTGAATATTTTAGGGTTTTGTGCTTGTGTGTTAACTCTTGCACATGAGCTAAATCGAGGCAGGGAATGAGGTCGGTAAGACTTTGCACTTCCGGCACTCTGCAGAGTTCACTCTGCACTGTTATTGTTATATAAAGTAGCAGAATCTACTGTGCACTCTTTATGACTCACAGTGCAGAGGTAGCAATTAGGAGCCAAGAGTTCACACAAGACAGACCTCTATCACGCCCCATTCCCTAAATTTAGAGAAACCCACAGGCATGTCCATATATTGTACAAATGCTCGATAAATTGTGATAGAGGCTAAGAAAATGGACCTCTGTTCCCTGTGGCAAAATTTGATTTACTGTTCTATTTAAATGGCCACACAGTTTCTGAGAGCTTGGTGCTGCTATAGCTGAGCCTGAGGGTGTTTTGATACATCACACTGCAAAGTAACCCTGAGACATTTAACATACAGCACAGAAAACACTGCGCTTAGCGCACCAAAATTATGCTCTGCATGTAAATCCAACATTTCAGTCCCGTTTTGATAGGTTTTTTTGTTTGTTTGTTTTTTCATCATAAAAACTTGTCACATCTAATTTTTGTCGGCACAAACATGAGCTGCTGTTTTTGTTTATGAGGCACGAAACTTTTACAGCTGCCAAGCTAGTGGTGAGGCTCCAATGTAGTCTCCTGCATTGCTGCAGACCAGGGGCAACGCATGGAATTATGGGTCTTATGCACAGGTAGTCTGATACCCTCTGTGATTTCAAAATGATTAATACAAACAATTTTTGTGGACTCAAATTAGCACCCCTTTTCCCCCTTCCTTTGCTCCTGGCCCAGACTGAAATATTTAACTTATGTATGTTATAGACATACACAACATTTTCCAGCTAATAAATGCTGACAAACTAAACTTGGGTTGCGGACATAGATATATCAGCTTTTTTTTTTTTTTGTCACTGTGACGTTAACACCTTGCTCACAGCACAGCAGCCTCACAGAGCCTCTACCATGACTGTAGACCCTGTAGAGTTTCACTTTTAAAAAAAGTGTTTGAGATGATGCTCAAACAAAACTTGTCACTTTCTCACCTTGACATCAAGGTTGCTCTGAAATCTTTGCTGACATCGTTCGGAGAGACAGAGACATACCTTTTCTCGTTACTGGTCTACTTGCCCCCTTGGTAGTATTTACTGTGGTGAGTATATCAAAATCTGATCCAGGTGGGTTCTGCTTGTCCGCATCAATCATCCGAATGGCTCGGCCGATAAACAAGAATACGGCGTGATATGTCGGGGTGCAGCGCCACAAACTAAGTGAGAAAGCATCAGATCCTTGAAGTTTTACACAATTAGGTAAATCCTAATTGGCAATTACTTTGATTTGTAATCCTAAAGGTATTTAATGAGCTCATTTAATGGCGCCATGGAGCATGATAGAGTATGGTAATTGGTTTTTATAAGAAGTGTAAAAATCAAGGTGTGCTTGTGAGGTGGGTGGTGCCACTTATGCGCCAAGCTATTATGGAGCATTAGGAGAAAGTTTCCCACAAAAGAAGTTAAGGGAGGAAATCTTGGAAACTCCAGCTGCAGTCCTTCAGATAAAAATAGACACGCATGGAGTTTTGAAGTGAGATGTTTTTGGCGCTGGCAGCCCTCTTCTTAATGATCATCTCCTGATGATGATGTGTTTATGTACATCCATCTTCAAGGGTAAAACTAAAACTAAAAGGTAAAAAAAAAAGAAGTCATGCAGCCGCCCTTGCAGCTTTTTTTTTTTTTTTTTAACTTTTTTTACAGCTGCAAAAAGTGGACGTCTCACTCTCCAGTTCTAACAAGGTCGGAGCTGTCAGGAAAGAGTGAGCCCGGGGAGCTAATATACGCGGGCCGGGAGGAAGAGCCATCCCTCATACACGCAGCAGACAGAGGACTGGAGGAGAGAGAGAGAGAGAGAGAGAGAGAGAGAGAGGAGGGAGGGAGGAACAGTGTGAGACCGAGAAAAAGAATGGAGATGAGTGAGCAGAAGGGGAGAAGGAGAGATTAGGACGAGTCAGACAGGGAAGACAGAGAGAAGAGGCAACGAGATAATGGGGAACTGGAGCAGGGAGTCGGGGATGAAGAGCGGCGAGGAGAAGAGAGAAGCTGGCTGCCCTACCCTAAAGCAGTGTCGATATGACAGTTGTCTGAGGCCAAATCTGGGGCCAACTAATTCCACTGATAAATGCCTCTGGCTTTAACAACCTTCACACTGAGGGATGCACGCGCACTTACTTTCCCTCTCTTTCGCTCCATCTGATAAAGCGAGTCTTTCGCAACACTCCAGTTTTATGTAAGTTGTATCGGAGCCATCGTTATAATTTTCGCCACAAAAGGGAGACTGGTATTGGCGGATCTGAAACATAATTCATTCTCATGCTGTGTTCTTACAAAGCCTTTATCTCTCTGACATTAGCCACGCCGGCACCAGTCAGCAGCACTCATGTACGTACACTCAAATGGCCTGCTTATCATTTTTTTGTGTTGGACTGGATGTATTCAGCTAATGGCTAATAAATAAAACTAATTAAGCCTATGATAATGGAATGATAATTCGACATCAATTACTCACTCACTGCACAACTAGGACACTTTGGCATTTCCCTGAGTCAAGAGCAGAGAGAGGGTGGAGAGAGATACCTGAAACCAATGCTGCCAGTGGGCTAATACTCACATTATGTCTACATTATCTCACTGTGCAATGGAGCCATATCAAGGCTAGCAAAATAACAAGGTAATCAATTAAGTTAACCATGCAATTAAGTTAATTAATTGCTTGTATGCCCAGGAGTTTCCTGGGGCTTGTGCTGTGGACCGCATTACTATACTGGCCAGTGATTAGATTACAGAGTTAGTAATGCCATTTGAGGCTCAAGTGTTAGAGCTGCAAAGTGGAGTCCCACTGGTTGCTGTAAGCGTCTATCGCCAAATTAACAGTATAACGCATCCAACTGCATCAGCAGCATAAATTGTAGTTGTTTGTGGGGATCCAGGCTCCGTTGGATTGAGACACTTTCTTTAAATGATATCACTGCAGTGGAGTGCGCCTTTGTTTGCTGAGGAGGAAGTAAAGCAAAATTGCTTCGGCGCCTAACAGCCGGCCGCATTAGATACTTTGCTTACCGTGCACAGAGAAGCAGCTGATGGAAACAATGCGGCAGGCCTTCCAAATCCTGCAGACCTCAGAAGAAACGTCTGCGTTGAGATGTAGTTTATTTTCAGATACCGTTCTCTTTGGGGGCTTTTCCTGTCTGAACTGTTGGGCAGATTTAAAAGGCAACGGCCACGCTGTGATAATGTGTGGAACTTGTTTACAGCATACTGACACCCAGGGGTAAGAGTGTACAGTACATATAGTATTAAATAGTCAAGTCTATATTCACAGAACAATGCAGTGAAATAAGGATAAAAGGAGAATAACAAGGTTCCATTTTCACATTAGACACAGCGTCCAATTACATGTTTGCAGCTTGGTCTGCAGAAGTTGTCTCACAACTAAAGTCAGCCAAACTTTCACACTGCCTAACTGCAGCTTTATTTGCTGTTAGCTAGTCACATATCCCATTTCCATTTTATACTTTTTAATACGTAAGCACTGCTTATTAAACAATTTATGTATTAGAGCATTTGTGACTTCATTGGAGCAGTTTGGGCTTTTAGTTAAAATGGAAAAATTCAGAGCAATTTGTGAAGGAAGAACACATTGTATCATGTATTTTTATGGCTTATGCTTCGTATTGTATGCTGCGCTTGCACATTTGTTAAATCATGTTGACACTAGCCAGCTCGGTAAGCATTCATCTCAGTGATATTGCTGACTATGCAAATCAGAACTTAATTGGTGTTTCAGGATTACTGAAACCCGAGTACACAGTCACCCCAAATCCCTCATCTGCTTATCAATTCACCTCACTGCCATTTTAATTTATTACAAACTTAAGGTGCAGAAATGCAAAACTTTGAAGAACAAACACGCAAGACAAAACAGTGAACTCCCGGCACACTTTCTGAACTCAGGAACTTCAGTCTTAAAGCAGATACAGGCCTTTAGCAGAACTCAGGGAAGTACAAAAAAGACATGTATGGGTAGGCTTTAAACAGGCAGTCATCATCAGATTATGGATTTCGGAAAAACATCAATACACAAAGGCTTAGTTTCAGCTTTTCATTCATAGAGACAGAGCCTGAAATAATCATTCGCCTTCACTTCAACTAAAGACATAGAAACATTGTCACTGAGGTTATTAGCCTTTAACTACTGAAATCAAATGCATACAACAACGCATATTTAATTCATATTTATACGGTGACGCTTAAGCAAACAAGGTACTTTTACAAGAAAATGTATTTTTCCCTTAGTATCATATTATTTGGCCTCACATCGCTACACACTATTTTTTGTTTATGTGCACATTTGTATCCTGGCTGGATATTTTTCCTTTTCAGCATATGAAGTGTTTTAACCTGAGATGTGCAACACACACACACACACACACACACACA
>JAOXYL010000078.1:10846997-10858233 GCA_028564955.1 Terapon puta
ACACACACACACACACACACACACACACACACACACACACACACACACACACACACAGACTGAGCCTAATAGTCCAGATTTAAATTATAACTGCATGACGGGCAGTCTGCAGTTGGATCGATGCACAGTTGCATTGGATCAAATGTTCATTAGAACCATTCTGGTGTTGCCGCTGATCAATAACATGTCTATTAAAAGAAAGCGGCACTTTAAAGGAAGTGTGTTTTGTGTTGCTAATGCTGTAAAAACAGAAGAAATGAACTGAGTTATTATCACAGATGTACAAATGTGACTGCCTGTGGTTCTTCATGACTCATCTCTTAATTGATTGTGTCATTATGAAACGTTTGGTCACTACTAAGTCACGACTCAAAGTTAATAATGTACTTTCTGTTGCAACTAACGTTTTAAATCCTAAGACTGAGAGGTGACTGGGATGGCCGGAGAGGTGGTTTATTTTGAGCAGCTGCAGGAGGATTTTCTTCGTCTTGGCTTTTTTTTAAAGGTCACTTGTGGTCACATTTTAGAAAACCCACCAGAAAGATAATATGGGTTTGTTAAGTTCTGCTGCAGACTGTTACTGCTTTTGTCTTTGAGTGTTAATATTTTTAGTCTTCTGTTGAAGACATAAAGATATCAATTTCTTGTCCTCTCATATTTTGGGCTGAAGTAGAAACTCCCAATATGGTTTTAAAAAGACATTTGAGTATTCCTTTTATTATCTTGTAACCTGCTTATTTCCCCTGCATTATGTCCACTTGTAAACAGAGAGCTACTCCGCTGGCCGTCTTTTTTATTACCTTGAAGTTTACAATCACAAATCAAGTGCTCGCTGTTTATTTTCAAGTGTGTGTGCCCACCATTAGGAAGTGTACCCATTTACATGCTTATTGCCTCGTGCCCTTGGATGGTTGACTGTGCACACACAGTACATTTCTTGCGCTATTAGGACTGAGTTTTACTAAGTGGTTCCTCCGTGAGCAAAAACAGGAGGCTGTTGTGTTTAAAGAAAAAGTGACCAGCAGGTTGTTACAGTGAGTCACTGAAAAGCACAGATATATAGGCGTCTATGACTGAAAATACCAAATCTGCAGGTCGAATGTTTAGGTTTTGTGAAAACATGAGCAACATTTATGATTAAAATGTTCGTTTCAATGTTTTAATGTTTGTGTGCAGAGATCTTCATACTTCCTTTTATACTGTTTATACGAAACCCCTTTGTTTCTCATTCCAACGGACCTCTGAGCATCAAGAAAAATGTCTCTGATTTTTAAAAAACTAGACCCTTGAGTATCAGTTTCCCTGTTTGTGTCTCTCCTCTTTACCCCCCTCCCTGAGTTTATTGACACAACATAGTTCACTCATAATGGTTTAACATATATTATGGAGCCTTTTATTTCCACGCTTAAAGGTGAAATAATCTCTGATTTGACTGTGGTCCTGCACCAGTCATGGAGCCTCACTAAAAAATTAGCTTTAGGTGTTTTTATAGACATGACAGGGGGAACATTTTCCTTCACTTAATTATTGTACGACATTTTTGACCCCCTCCCATAACCCCCTTTAATTTGCATGTCCCTCAGACTGACGAACAGATGAGGTAATCATTTTTCTCTTCAGCTTCTTTTACAGGCAGCGGGAGGGCTATAAAACACATTTAACACTTGTCATTAGTATTCATCGCACTAGAGATCGAAAGAAGTTTGGACTCAACAATAAAATTACCTCTCAGACTTTTTTCAAACAGTGAAAGTGCCTGGAAACAACACCTGCACATGAGCCTTTATTCTGTGAGAGCGTAAAAAATTGAGATAGCAGGTTCACACAGTGCAGTTAATATAATTATGATATAATTAATCATTAATTACTCACATTAGACCATGCGTTACAAAGATGTTTAGCAATTTCCTTCTAGTAGTGCTATTGTTATTAACAGTGTTTGCTGATACCAAAGCAACATTTGCCATAAACCACGATGTTTCTTGTCATGAAGAGGATCTTTGCTTACTAAGCTGGAGGTCTCTTTAGCTTCAGATGACTGAAAACTTGTTTGAAGTGATTTTTCATTTGCTTATTTTGCTCTCTATGATTGTAGGAAAAGCTGCCTTGCTCTTGCTCTGATTTCCTTAGGTGTTATTCAAATCTGCGCTCATTTTAACAGATTTATTGACTTTCTGAGGATGATTCTGGCTATCAAATAAGAGTGTATATTTAGTTGTACAGCGCTTTCAACATTATGGACAAGTTGTGATAAAGGTCAGTGTTAGTGTTTTGATAGATGTGCTGCATGTAACTCGCACAGTTTGTAGGTAATATGCCTTTGACATTTTGTACTCGGTTGCTTTATGTCCTCTTGAGTTGATTCCACTAATTATGTAGCATGGCGGTGAAGCACTTTACTTAAAAGCCATATGTTCGTTGTGAGGAAAGGGATGTGAAGTTGCTACAGGTTTTAGTTTATAACCTCTTGTTGTTTGTGCAGTCGGGCTAAAACATCTTTTTTAAACTTAGTACAGTTGCCACCTTTGGTCTCAGTTGTTACACACGGTGCCAGTTTTGTTTTTCTCTGTGTGAATTATGTTTACAAGACAAATTAAGGTTCATTCTCATTATCAAATGTGATATGAGGATGTGTATCCTCAAAACTGACAGAATGCAAGAAGCCGGCGTGTTATTTGGGTAATTACTAGACTGCACAGAAAATCAAGCTCGCTTTGATACATTTCATCCATTTGTTGATACAAAGCCAGCTTTCCAGAAGAAGAGCAGGGTGCCAAACTCCATGCTAATTTAACCATATGGCAGTTCAAAACTCATGCATCATAATCACACAGTTAAGCAAGCTCAAGTTGTATAGACGATAGCAGATGCTGGAGATCTTTGCACTATATCTGGAACTTATTTTACTTTGCTTACTTGAACTTTGATATATCTGATGCTTTGCCCTTGTGATCTCTATTGATTTTTAGTAGTATTCTATGCTCTCTGATTTTCATTTAGCTTTACATCTGGCTGCACTGGCACATTTACATTTTGATACCTTGACTGTACGGTGCATATTCATGTGTATTGATCTGAGGATTACACATCCTATGTCCACTTTTGAACTTTAGTCCGGAAAGTGGAAGCTTTGACGTTCGTGTCACTGCAGCCGCTGAATGCGCATGTGTTTGTACTTTGCCTCCCACCGCGCATGGATATGAGATTATTATTTAGGCTACCAACAGAAATGTAGATTTTCACTATGGTCTCTAAGCTAATCAGAGCAGAGCTGCACATCACAGCTGATACACCTATGCACACACACACACAAAGGTGCAAAGGCTTACTGAAACACACACAGGCACTTTGCACATACTTTCACTTTGGCAGTTGATCTAAACTGGGCCAGGCAGGGCCTTGGAGGGAGAATGAAGCAGGACAGAAAGTACAGCAGCCAAATGGAGAGGTGGAGGGGCCAGAGGGCTGGTGTGACTGGGGAACAGGGAAGAAATAGGAAAAGGGGAAGAGTTATGGGGAAGAGAGACGTGAGAGGGGAGAGAAAGAGGACAAAGTTTATGTAGCCCCTTCAGCTTAAAAACACACTGACTTTTAAAGCTTCTTTCCTATTTTGCCCTTTTCAAATGAATGTATTTACAGAATTCTCCCTTAAGATGCTTAGACACACCGTACTGTCAGTGATAATTTTGTTTAAATTTTTAGGTTGTTAAGTCACAAGAATCTGGGCTGTAGGGGTAAAAAAATCTTTTTCACAAACGGAGGACTGTCTAGACAATGTATCAGCATATTTATCCTGTTTGCATTTCCAAAGTCTGCATTTAATATTCAGACCAGTTTGCCCGTCTTTCCTCCAACCATTCGGATATCAGTGCACTCTGTTTTTCTTTCTTACCTCTTAATCTTACATTGCTTTGTCTTCTCACATGGCTTTGAGTTTTGAATTGCTAAATCAAAAACAGTCATGACATGACTTAAAGCTGCTAAGGAACAAATGTCCCTACGCCTTTTGATGCCGGAGCATGTCTGCTCTCTTACAGCCTTTGCAGTTTGGGTCCTAAACTAGAAGTGTATTACAGAAGTCAAACAAAAGGTGTTTGCTTAAGGTCTAGCACTGGGTCCTTTTTGGCCCATCTTAATGACACATCTTTAATAAATATTTATAGGGGGCACTGGGGGATATTAAAAAACATGACATGCTAAGATGGCTTTATTCCCATGAAGATCCATATCTACGTAGAGTAAGACAACGGAGGGGGTGAGGAAGTAAAGGCAGGGCAGTCATTTGTTTGGTGATGCAGGCCAACAGATGACTTTGGCAAGGACATGTTTGATAGACGCCTGGATGTCCGTCATGTAAACAATGAATGTGACAACTTTAAGGGCAGCGCAAGGGCTGTTTCTTTTGGAATAAGTTAGGAGTGAAGTTTATGATAAGGAATACCTCAGAAGCAATACACCACCCTGCAAAATGAGACACTGCGTATATAAGATTGGGACAACTAATTGATAACAAAAGATTTACAACACTTATTTAGGTTCATTTAAGAATTCCTACATGGGCCATCTGATGTGAATATTAATCTCAGGTTAAATCTCCTACCCTCCATAATGACTTATAACCACTGAATAAAGGGGATTATATAGTCAGTGGATAAGTCTCCTAGAAATGTATATAAGCCAGAACAAAACACTATGTGTGACTTCCTCCAGAGAGACAGGTGCGGTAAAGTACTTTACTCTCACAAAAAGAAAAGGAAAAAAAAATCCAGGAAACTGTAAACTCTTTAAAATGCTCAGTTGTCAGGAATAGTTTGGGCTTTAAATTTGAAAGAAGGTGTGGGACACAGTGTCTGCTGAGCTGACGGCGGTGGTGTGGACTCCAGTGTCAGACCTCCACAAACAAATAAAGATTTGTCGACGCAGCAGCTTTTCCAGATCATAACTGCAGTAACGCCACCAAACCTGATGTCAAACCACACCTTTAATGAGACACTAAATGTGCCGAGCTGAGCAGAGTGTAACTTTAATGATGTGCATGATTCAGAGTCTTCCCCAGGTGTCTGCCTTCCATCAGCAGCCTCGGCTCGGGACACTCTGCTCTTTTCAGGGGTAAAACATTTTGCACTGCACTCTTTATTTTGTACCCTTTGCACCAGTGTCGCCTCTTTGCTGGATAGAAATAGACTGGCATCCGTCTGCGTTATTAATTTATTTTTTCTTAAAGAATTGAAATTCACACAGTGTGAATTTTAACACATGCTGCACATTGTCAGGAAATGTATGAAATATTTTCATTACAGACACAAGCAATAATTCTATTTCTTTGGGGAAAAACACACAGGATATATGTTGGATGAATTCCTGTATATTCATTTTTATTTAATTTTAGTTATATATAGAAAGATATTAGAAGGCCAGTGGCATATACTCGTGAATACTCGAGAATAATATACTGGAGAAAGTAGGACCAGTGAGTCTTTTTTGCCATGTGATTTGTTGAAATAAAATGTCTGTTCTCCTGTAGTATAACACCCCCTAAAACACCCCACTCACAGCGCTCTTCATATTGTGTCTAAACCAGCTACTGCCATGCTTTTTTAGATTTTGTGGTGCCGTGTGGTATTTAATGGCAGTTATTATGACCCTGCAGGATTAATTAAAATTAAGATGCATCTCTGATTATGTTTAACATCTGCTTCATATTAAAAGATGCGCTCCCAGGTCACAAACCCCCTGGGATATTTTCTCCCTTGATGCTGAGAAGACGTTTGACCATTACGGATGGATTAATTAAGGTCTTTGCTTCCCAACATTCAGGTTTAAATAAAACCTAATTTTCATAATTGAGGATTTTAATATCCTGTCTACAGTTCAGTGGTGACAGGTGATGCATGCGCGTTCAGGTTCAGAGTCTCCAGGCTCTCCCAGGCTCGGCCCCGAGAGCTGTCTTTTATCTCCTGTATTATTTTCCGTGTCTCTGGAGCCCATTACCAAAAAGGATGAGTCTGCAGGCCACCAGCTCGTCACCATTTGTGATACGACCCATTTCGCCCCTTGTTCTGCTGATGACATCTTGATTTTCATCCCTAAGTATTGTGTAATTTCCACACAGAGACATACTGTGGGGAGTGTCGCTGTTGTGGAGATGCCACATAAATCGACTCGACTTTGACGAGGAGGCGGCTGACTGACAGAACCGGTCATTTACTGTTTTATCTGAGATCTTCTGAGGAGAACCCCCCCCCCCTCCTCGATAGGTTCCCTCTTGTAGTGGACGTCTCAGCTTGGCCATTAATCAAGTCATATCAGTGAAATGTCTCAAAAGTTTGCTGAAGCTAAATGCAACTCATCCATCACATTACTGAGAGGCTTCATATGTAAGCGATGTAGACATTTTTCTTCACCGTCCCTTGTCAGCGGGGGGATATGATCTATATGCAAAGACTGGTTCCACCCACTCTTGATTAGTTTGGGAGATCCTCCAGAAAAGAGAGAGCAAAGACGGAGGGTGGAAAAGCAGTGAAAGGTAGAGGTGGAATGAAGGGAGGGGGAGCAGGCAGGAACAGAGAAAGGGAAAGGTGGAGAGGGACGTAGAAGGAAAGACAGATGGAGGGATGAGGGGGAGATTGGGTTACTTGCAGATAACATCGCTGTGTGATAGATTCTTGTGGGGACTAAATTGGGCTCGTGGGCTGAGAGGGAATCAGTCTAAGTCCTGAGTGACAGGCAAAGAGAACTCTTATCAATGACTAGTGACGGGAAATTGGACACCTCCTGAATGGCCTCATGATAAAGCTGCTCATTTGTGTGTGTTTCTTGAACGGTACACAGCGCGGCGATCGATAATTCTTTGACATCAATTCAAAACGTGCCATTTCATCCTTTGTTTAATCTGTATTTAGGCTGACATAGATATTAGTCTGACCATTATAGCTGCACTTTAAAAAATGAACAGCAGACCGCCGTGGACACGTGGAGCTTCACAGTATAATATATTTATCTTTAGGTGGAGCACAAGGACCGCAGTCCAACATCTGTTGCTAAGACTTGCCAATCTTTCACACCAATCATCTAACGTTAAGAGAGGCCATGTTAAAGGAGTAGTTCATAATGTTGGGACATACACTCACATGCATTTCTGCCAAAAATCTGAAGATTTAATCCACACTCATATCTGTATGAAAAGTTATCCATTAGCCAAAAAATGGAAAAAATGACATGCTGCAGTTGTAAAGGGCATTATGAGCAGTCTATTTCTTGGCAACTGTAACATCCCATCACCACGAGGTCACCGAGCAATCAATGGTGGAAATTACTGCGTCCATAAATGAGACATTACTTTGTAAAATCTATCGGTGCAACCAGGCAAATTTAGATAAATTTAGACATTTTTATTCTAAGCTAAGCAAACCACTTGCTGGCTTGAGTTGCATACTCCCAGAGTAGAAAAACAAATGAACCCGTAAATGTCAAACCATTCCTTTAATAAGGCATGTTAACGTAATGACAAGGTGGCCAGAAAGTCACGGCGGCTCTTCTTTGTCTTTGTCGAGTCAGTGCACTTGTCCCTGTTTTCACCTTGCTCCCCCGCTCTGTCTCTTTCTGTCGGTGCTCACTGTCCCACTAAACTGGCTTTAAGAGCTCCGACCAGATGGCTCAAGAAAATGAATGGCTGTGCCTGCGCATGTGGATATGAGTGCCTGTGTGCGCGGTGACACATTCAGGGTTAAGAGGGACATTAGTGAAAAGTGATTTTGACAACCCATCATTGAAAGAAATGTCTTAGTCCTTCACCTCGTCCATTCATCTCTATATCGCTCCGTCACTTATTCAGTCTTTGCCTTTGCTCGCTATATTTTACATGAGCATCTATTTAGTTCTCAAACAGGGTTATTTTAAAGTGCTGCCTGGCATGCCGTAGAGCCGTGAAGTAAAATTAGCACTGCGGAGAACATAAAGGGCATAAACACCTTCTTTTTACAAGCTGAAAGGATCAAAGATGGGCCACTTTCATTTGGATGAATAAGGGTGGTGTGGAGTTGTTATTTCTATTGGCTGAAAGAAATATTTAATTTTCAATTTAATGTCTTTTAAGGTTGTACATTTTCACCAGCGCTGTACACATATATTTCAAAAGCCCACATCAGTTTTTATGATAAATTACACCTCAGCTCTCCCTGATGCAAAGCACACATTTCAGAAATACAGTAATTGTGTCACTCCATTTGATCTTTTTCTGTAGATGAGAGGGAATTAAACAAATTGTGATCCTCTCTACCTGTCAATTGCTCAATCAGCCTCATTCCCCATTTAAGACACCAGTCAAAAGAATATATCAGACAGTTCTCTAAGTTAGCTAACTTAGTTATTGTTCTGGCTGGAGGGAAACATACAAATTTTAATATCTTACTTTCATAAAGTTTCCCCTGCAAATGTTGGTTGACAGAAGAGGCTACAAACTGCCTCTGTGTCTCACCTTAAGACATCTTTGTTATTGGAACCTTAATGATTATATCAGCGTTGATATACCTGCATATGCCTCGTGTGCATTTGGTGGAAGGCCATACATACATGTAGCAACACAAGGTAGAGCTCGGTGTGACTAGAAATATAATGGAAATTGATTTATCATGCTACATGAATATACAGCATAGATAAATGATAAAGAGGATTCATAGTGCATATTTTTCCTGAGGGAATTCACTTCTCTTCTATGTCACAGACATATTAATCACCTCCGGGAGGGAGAGTGACAGCATGATAGTTTCATGAATTAATAAAGCTCTTGCTATACAACAAAGCCTTCCGGTTAATCCAAATAAGGTCATAACTCAGTTGCATTTGTTTGCAAGAAGTCACGCATGTACTACACATGTACTACACACGCACACACACACACACACACACACACACACACACACACACACACACACACACACAATGCACCTAACACTGCTCTATTGCAGCATTTTTCATTGAGGAGATAGCACAGTGTTAATACTTATTATTCCAAAACAGTGGGGAGGTGTCGAGCTCAGCAGTCTCCCCATTTTTTAATAAACAGCACACTGCTGTGCTAAATCATATCATAGGGCCTGCGTGCATTTCTGTCGGTGCATGTGTTCGCATGAAAGAAACACAGCACACACACTGGGGCGAGGCAAAGTGAGAACAAACGAATTTGTGTTTATACTGTTTAAAATGAAACAATGAAATTGCATAATTGGATTCATGTCCTGTTTGAGTGGATTAAAAAATATTAGCACATCTTTAATTTTGAATTGCGAACACTGTGAACTTTGAGCGGCGAGTTTCTGGTGCTGCTGGGAAGGCACAGCAAGAGCAAAATGATGAAACACTTCATTTGCAGCTGTTCCCACTGACAGAGGCACCAGGCTGCACATTGCAAGCTACGAGGGAGAAAGTGAAATCCTGAGCCGCAAAGTGTACTTTAAAAGAACACTCAACATTGAGGAACTATGTTGATTGACAAATAATGGCGCAATGGAATTTGTGAACACGTCACAGTAACTTCAATCAGTGACCAATTTAATCACACAGAATGGATGTTTTTGTTTATTTTTCTGCTTGACTTAAATCTGCTACATTGAATTTTTTGGCAGCCCCTGTGGACAAAAGGAAAGGAGGACGCAACTCATTTTTAATACTTTTTCTCTCTTTTAAACACACCTGTGGGCAGGATACATACTGATTCATTAAAGTGTTTATATGTGGCCATGTAAGATTAATAACTATAAAATGATGACAATGAGGAAAAGTAAACTTTGTTTTAATACAGTTCATACACCTAACGTTAGGTTACGTGTTTCTGCCCCACTCCCCACGGGTAGGAGAATACTTGGAGAGCGACCTTCAGTAAGCAGCTGCTGTGACTCGAATTTAGTTGGCACAAACCGTAGTGCGGAGAGTCTGATCCCAGGCTGCCCTGACTCCCTGCTGCATCAGCAAACTTTCTCTTGCTGCTGGTACAAAGGTTAGACCCATCTCTGCAACTGACCACTGGCCTGTTGTGCCGGGCTGCTCAACTAGAACTCTTAATGATCATCAGCTAAGAACAAGACATAGTTTGGTAGCAAAGCCGATATCAAATGTGACATTATAAGCCAGTCATATTACAGTAATATCAACTGTGAATGGCATAACTCACTAATTACATGGACTGTAATATGTTTGATTATAGGGCCCAATATGATACATTCCCTACTGTACATATGGTTGTAGATTCAGTGGTCGTTGGATCAATTATTTTTTCACATTCTGAATTTATGTTTCGGTCAAATACAGCTCTTACCTTCTTTAAGAAAATGATGGAAACAAACCTACCCTCAACTGTCGACCCAGTGTCACGAAATTATTAATTAATCCAGTGCCAAGAGACAGAAGCCCATTGTATATTCAGGTGTGCAGTGTTATCAAAGAGATAAGGACATCTGCACATTTGAAACACAGTTCTGTGAGGAAATTACTGATTTGCTTGTAAATATCTCTTGGAATGCAAAGCACATAGTCCTATACTGGGAAGGCAAACACATTATGGTGAAAGACATTCAGAGGTCAGGCACGTACTGTAGGGTCTTAAGTTATGGATGAAAAGTCAAAATGTTGTGAGATGTTTGCAGTTTTTCAAATAAATGAGTCTCTGTGTTTCCATCTGTTCAGCAGATCTGCCTGCACAGAAGCCAAACATGATTCTGAAGAGCCGCGCTTACTCTACTGGAAAAAAAAAAAGTGAAAACCCGCTTCTTCTGAGTGTTTTTATATTTAACAGGTCATCCTTCCGCACTCATTTGCTTGGTAAACAAATATATCGTAATGACTGCTGCTCTAATAATTGCAATAACTTTCTTACTCTGTTAAGCAAATCATGTTTTCTGCATTGTGAACAGGAGGTTAGAAATAAGTTAAATTGTATGGATGTCAGCTACCATCTGCCTTTGAGACTTGAAAAGTGGATTTGAATAAATAAGCAGCATTTTATGAGGAGAATGAGCTGTGCATTGTTAAAGCTGTAGTAGGAATTCTGTGTGAAAATAACTTTTCATATTTGCTCCTCTGTCACAGACAAAATTATCTCTGAAAAATCTGGATCCACCTATTGCTCTGAATGCCATTTGCAAGAATCCACCCATGCCCATCTAATCAGAGCCTGGATGAATATCTGATAGAGTGTCAATCATTCTTCCTGCACATGCTGCGTGTAGTATACATTAACTCT
>JAOXYL010000078.1:10858333-10876566 GCA_028564955.1 Terapon puta
CTACAGACTGCAGCTTTAACGGAGTGCAGCGTGTTATTTAAGAGGCAAGCTGCTATGCTGTGTCAACGAAACACTTAATTTGATTAGTCGCCATTGCCACAATTTTACCAAGATTACAGTGATTCTATATTTTAATATTCAACATGAAATGCAGTTTCCCTCTCTGCTTAATGAGCAGACATTAAAAAAAAAAATCTTATCTAGGGAATGTTAATTGCAATCATGGTGATTCCCAAATAACGCAAATAAATTAATCTGTTTAATGTGTGTGAGTCGTGTGTGAATGCAAATCAGCTCTGACTACTGTCCATTGATACACTTATAGATTTATAGGAAACTAACTCTTATAAGCTCACACTTCAAACTGTATGTTTTGAGTTGGTAATTTCCCTCTCTTGCAATTAAAAAGCAAATCAAAGGTTATGACAGAGGAATATTAACTAACAAGAGTGTGGTTGGCAGTTGCTGAATGGCATGACAGCAGAGTCAAGACGGTTCCTTTCAGGGTCCTTTCATTTGCATTGATTTCTTAGCAACACTGTGGCAACGGCATAAAAGCTGGACTCCTGCTATCTAACTCACAAGCAGGGGGTCTCTTGACAGAGACGGCAGCATTTAGTCAGCTCAGAGAGGATGTGACATGCTAATCCCTCCTGGTCTGCAGCATCTGCTTAATACTGACCCGTGTCCCCGTGCACTGGCGGCAGCCCTTGCCATAACATCTGTTTAAAGGTGACCCTGACCCCTGTGTAGTACCTTGGTGTAAAGTCGTACCTTTCTCTCGACATAGATCATTACCTCTGGCCGAACCACAGGATAGTGTGTGTGGATTGAGAAGCATGTGGAGTCAGAGCTCAGTGAAAAACATCTGGTTCATCATGACACTTTTGCCCCCGACCTCTGATAGAACCACAACTTTTTCATTCTTACAGCTGGGTGGTGTCTGTCTGCTGGCTCTCTGTACAAGGTGAATTATTGTTCTAATGCGCTGAGTTCAGGGAAATGTACAGTGACTTTAAAATGTTCTGCCGCTGTCTTAACTTCTTTGTGATTCTGGAGTTTTTAAAGTAGGGCAAAATAAAAAAAAAAAACTTTTCTGTTTTTTATCGGGCAATGTAATCTGTATTTTCATGACACCAAAATGGGCGCTCAATAGCTCCTTTTGAATAATTCAGATCTGTCAACGTCTCTGTCTTCTGTTCCGTCTTTTTGCCATAGTGGCCCTGAGAGCTCAAGCGCGGCAGCTTCGAAAAAACAAAATACAAGCAAATCAAGAGAACATCGTCACCAACACATAAGCTGCATTTGGAAAACAAAATGCCACAAAGTGACAAAACACAACTTAATACAACAAAAGCTGCATGTTGCACAGAGTGGAAACTGTCCAGGGGACACTAGAAAGGAATGAACTTGACTGGGACACGCTCATTGTTGTGGTGGTTTGTGATCCATAAAGTCATTAAGGGCTATCTGCAAGAGCCACTGTAGTTTACAGTCCTTGTGTTCAAGCAATAAAGAAAGAGATCTGATCACAATCCAAATGAACATACAATAAATGTTAAATATACTGTATAATAACAAGGAAATAACAAAGTCAAATGTATGATTTTATGGTAAAAATTGCCTTACTATGATCAAATCAACCATAATAGCCATAGGGATACTTTAGGAAAGTTGCTGTGGTATTGTAAAAATGATAATCTGAATATAGCTGGACATCTGAATAAACAGCTAAAGTTAACTCTGGTTGCAGAGTTAAACTTTCATAAGGGAATGGGTATCCATATGAGAACTGGATCAGATCAGACCATAAGGCTTCTAATGGAGTGACTGATAATAGTACATAACATGACATAAAATTCAGAATAAAAGATTAAGTGAGAAGTGCTTGTGTTTGTCTGTCTCTCAGAGAGGGGAAGAAAGGGGAAGAAACAGAAAAACAGAAAAAACAGAAAAAGAGAATAATTTTTGGTTTGTACTTTACAGCAATTACATAACACGAGCCGTCAGCTCTGATAGTGAGTGGTGAGTGTGTGTGTCTGTGTGTGTTAATATGCACAGCACATACATGCATGAAATCGAGACAAAATGCTATCTGTTTTAATAAACTATCAAAACTCCTCAGCTATTTAATGAGGCACCACCGTTCAGACCAACTGAGCACACACACACACACACACACACACACACACACACACACCCTTTACAGCCAGCAAAGCTCTCATTTAACAATGTGCTTTCTCATCATTTGGAGCTGTGCCCTAAAACGCACAGTCTGGAATGGACAAACCTGAGGCCTTTTATATCCTCCATTAGTTGTGCAGCAGATATAAATTAGCAGTATCACTGCAACCACGGCAGCATCCAGCCAAAGGACGACTAATGCTCCGCAATCCTCCATAAAGCTCACATTCCACCATGATATACTCCTACAACATGGGCAACCCACGTAAAATGAGCTTCTTAGGCATTTGGACAGACACACAGTGATGTTTCGGCTCTGTGCTACTGTTACTTCAGATGTGAAACTGCACAGCTGCTATTAGTTTCATGTCCAGACTGTCAGCTTTAATGGATATGCTCTAGCGCATGAAAGGAGCGGATGGAAAACTTCTGCCACATTTTGTCAACTTTATCCAGTGCCAGTGCACCAAAAGCTGTGCAGATTATCACGATGAAAGAGTGATAAGCCCATTTTTACACGCAGATTTGTTAACAGCAAAATGGATTCCTGTGCCTGCTCGGGTTTCTTTAAAAGGACTTTGACTTGGGCATGTTGTATTCATATGACCATATGGAGGGAGATAAGAAAAACACAAGGAGGGAAAGCGGGGTGATGCAATGGCAATGGCAGGTTGTTTTGGAGTAACGCCAGGAACATCATGGCAACATGGTCATAAAGCACAGGATGTCTTCTTTTAAACATTTATTTACCCAGTCTTAGGTATGCTGGATACAAATAATCCTCCAGAAATACACACTCATATAGTTGCACACACATCAGCTAGCTGCTCTTTACCACCGCAATCTTATCTGTCAGCCACTGAGGAGCCCAAAATGAACAGGCGAGTTTGCTCACCTCAGCGATGGGTAATGAGATATTGACATACACAAACGGGTGATATCACAAGGCTCCGCCGCTTTTCCGATGGTTGCGGTATCTATTGCACACCGACCTTCCCTTTGGAAAAGTGGTCTCATATGAGTTATTTGATTCTTTTGTCTGCCTAAGTTTTTATTCTCTGAAGGTTGTAGAAGTGCAGCTGACACATCTGTCCTGTTGAGCTCAGGCTCCGTGTTCCCGTGTTGCTGTCACTGGCATCAAATGTAAGTATGTCCAGGCTCGCTGACAACTTGAATGTACCAACCATTTCAGGCACAATGACATCCACTTGCACAGGTGGGACTTTAAACCACCTCCATTTCCCCCACTGTATTTTATTTTGTTTTCGCAGCACATGAAAGCACTCTATATTCACCGCACGTCTCCCTGACACGGGGTGACAGCGCCTGTAAATAGCCTTAACTCAAGGTCACCTGCCTGGTCACCTCTGGTCTCTGGCCTGAACTTCAGAAAAGTCAAAGAGGTGTTGCTTGAGGATCTCAGTGTGTTCATGGGCTCATGTGGGGAAAATTCCCTCAAAGTAAAGCTTGTAGACATCAAAGCCTTTTTTTCCTGCACAGATTCTCTCTGATGGCATCTTGAAGCAAACAGGCCATAGTGTGTGTGTGTGTGTGTGTGTGTCTGGACCACGTCTAAGTGCGGTTGTGGCTACACATGGTCAGCACAATTACCGAACATCAAAGGCTCCTAATATCTCTGCTGTCATCCCCTGGCCGATCCCTCCAAAGTGAGTCATCCTGCAAAGCGAATGGGAGATCTGGCAATGCAGGATACCGCGGAGGAGGAAGGAGAGGAGGGATGAGGAGGGAAATGAAGATGAGTTAAGGGGCCTGTGTTGAGAGCAGGCGATATAATGGCGGAAAGCGATTAAGGGAAAGATTGGGATTGATAGAGGGATGGAACGAAGTGGCTCCGACTGAGGGGACTGAAAGGAGGCGACCGGAGATGTGGGCAAGTGAATCCACATCATAAAGACGAGGAAGGTATTTGCATATGGAGCGGCTGATACCTCTGAGACGGCTCTAGCTCTCGCAGCTGGCAGACTGACAGCACTGGGCAGGTGTGAGCCTCGGCACCGTGGCACATTCAGAAAGTGACACTTAACGAGAGTTTTGTGTGTGTGTGTGTGTGTGTGTGTGTGTGCGTGTGTGCGGAGGGGGGGGACCATTCATCTTAAGCAGCCCTTTGTGCAGCAGCCTTCAAAAATGGAGACATACTGTATCAGTTCCCTCTCTTTTCCCCAGCACATCCATCTGCATCTATCTAATTGCCGCTCCCGTCTCAACCATTTTCTGTTCTTTCTCTCTGAAAAAGTTAAACCAAGGGGCAGGAAAGCGTTTCATCGATCGAGCGGCGCACATTCGCGTTGCGGCATAGTGTGAAAACCTGTGGTACGTGCCTCTGTTGATGACTGATTTTGCTTTTTTTTTTTTTTTTTTTCCTCATTTCATTATTTTTGGATCTCAGCTTTGTATCACAGTGTTGTACTTGAACATGTTTCACGCGTCACTTTGTTTGCTTGGCCAAGAGGGGGGCTATTCTTCATTCTGAAACAGTCTTGCACTGACAAACCTAAATGAAAGCATCAATCAATACCCCCCACCTTTGCTTCCCATCGTGCTTTATCCCCTTGTCATTTCTCTGCTGGCGACAAAGCAGCAGATTTTAAATGGGCAGCACAAATTGGCAAGTTAAGGGCAATATATGGGTAATATATTTTGTCATCTTTCTCCAGTTTAATATAATATTTCTGTATGCTATTTTGCTCCAGGCTTTTTGAATGGGTGGTCATATTCACCCTTATCAGCGAAACACTCTGTAACTAGACAAAGTTAAGGTTGTCCAATATGTATTTGAATGTTGGGCCTTAGTCCCCAGTTCCTTTTTGTTAAAAAAAAATGCTGATTACCCAGTATTTATTGCAGGAAGTGAAATAACTGAGAGCAAGAAATAAAAGCTAGTGTTAGGAAGCTGTTAGGCTTCAGGGTTTCTCAATAATGAATTTACATTGTTTCACTGTTAATGCTTTGAAGAAATTAATATATTTCATTAAAAAACAACAACTCCCTTTTAGGTAATATGGTTAGGGGATGTACCTGCAACTTCACTTTAACATTACATTTAGAGTGTGATTGGCCATGAAGCATGCTGTTGACAAGGTTTGAATATAGGCGCACAAAAATGCAGCGGCGGGTTTAGGTTTTGTGACAGCTCAGTGGACTGTGTTGCATGCTATTCATTCATTGCATGGCTTCAAACCCATTGTTGCCTGTCATCCCACCTGTCCCTTCCATCTGTCCTGTTATTCTCCCATACCGTCTAACGAAACTGGAATGCGATGAACGAACAACTTTCAGGAACTCCGGGGAAAGTTTTAACCAGGGAAATTATTGGCTGCAAAATCTGCTTGACAAATAAGGAAGGACTGAAAAAAAAAAAATCATGCAAAACAAAATTTTGCACGAAAAGCTATTTCTGTCTGGCCTTCCTCGACCTCCCTGCCCCAGTTCACAAAAATGCTCTGATTGATTGAGTGGTAATTGAGTTTTTCGTCGGCCCCCTCACTTTTCATCAGGAGAAGAATCACACCTCAGCTGCAGAAATGCGACCCTCTCCAGGCAGCATTTATTCCTGACAGGTGGGCTGATTGCAGCTGCTTTCTTCAGTCTAACATGACATCTTTTTGCCATTACTTAATTCCCTCCTCAGTCATCATCCGCTGACGCACTGCAAGGGGTGGTTACCTCTCCCTCCTGTCCGTTGGGCTCAGTTGCATCCACACCTTCCCCCAGTCTCTCCATTTTCATATTCTTATATCCTACTCTTCATGCTCTCCTAACTTTCTTTATATTTATGTACATTCACCTCTCTCTGAATGCTGCATGACAAACAATCACATGGTCAAGTTTGAAAGGATTTTTAACTTACCACTGCCAGACATAACCACCTCCTGAGCCAATACCCTAAATCTGACCAAAAGTACATAAGGCTTTTACAAGTGAACACATATAGATCTTGTTATTGCACTTTAATACGGTTCATGCTCAAGTGCTTCAGTTCTAGGGATTTACTGTGATATATTTCAAAATCTAAAGCTGTAAGAAAAGCGTAGAAGCTATACTTATTATAGCTCTATATTGTAGTGGCTTCCAGCTCCCTACACTGTGTCTTTGAAATCGGTTTAGGGGATCATCGCGGATTCGAGCGTGGGTTCATTTGCGAAAGTGACCCACGGAAGGAAACTTTAAGTTGTCATCTCCTCTAACTTTTGTTGCCCTCGGTATCTTTCCAGCTCCCAAATGTCAGAGTCTGTAAGTGGTATTTGCGCATCAATATGGACTTTAACGACAAAGTGAGTCACAGCTTCTCTTCATTCTTCTCAGCAATGTTTCCCTGCATCACTCTGTCCTGATTTACTGTGACGAGTTTAAAGTTCTCATACGGCATGTCACAGATGGAGCACTGCAGCCTTGTACAGACTGTTGACTAATAGGGGAAAAACACTGCTCAGACAGCTGAAAGACTCCCCATGACAAACTGAATGGCACCATACCACCGGCACCACAGCGTGCTGATAGGGGAGCTAAAATGCAACATGAATTATTCCTGGTAATAAAAATTCATGAACATGTATCTGTGCATGTGTTTGCTCACGGTTTTGTGAGTGTGTGTGTGTATCTGTGGTGTGCATGTGGATCCCTGTGTTCCCAAATGTTTCCAAAGCAGCCGTATTTATAGTGTATCAACAGTGCTTATCTCTCAGTTCAGTTTGCTGTGGTAAGAGGCTTCCAGGAGCAAATGGATGATTAAAAATAGAAAAATAGAGTCAGTCTTATACAGATGTTTTTGGCAACTATTTATTCAACATTTTTTTTTATTTCATACATGAGAACGAACCTCTAAATTAAATATAATAAATCCCACAGACAATGGGAGAGAAACACCTCCATTACGGTGCTATATATCAAATCAAGCCCTCTCACTACAGCTTGATATGAAACCCTTTAGTTCACCAAGGTACATCAGAAGCTGAACTAACATGTGTCTAGCTCTAATCCTGATCCTCACTGTGGACATTTTGTATTTTGTGAGTGACAGTGCATTACAGCTCCTTCCATCTAAAGACTGATAAATATATGGACGTGTGGTGCTACAAGGAAAACATTATGAGAGAGGACCAAAGCATTGAACTGCTTACATACCATAAGCTAAAATTAGGTTACACCATGTGTATAAACACAACCTCTATCACTCTCGAAACTCATGATTATTTGCAGCATATTTCTAAATGTCAGTATTTCAAGTCAGTGATAATATCGAAAAACGTCACTTTTTGTCTAATATCCCAATGACAGCGAGATGACAGAGTTACTGAAGAATCACTGAAGAGTTTTATTAACATTGTGATAATCTTAAACTCAACAAAATACATGGTGTCAGCATTCAGGGGCTAGCAGAGTGGGAAGTGCTCACAAGTCCCTGTTTTTTAAAGACAGAAAAGAAACACCCCCTCCCCACGCAAAAAACAAAACAAAACAAAAAAAAACAAACAAAAAAAAACAAAAAAATGCTAAATCAAATATATTCCTGAGATGCAAAACAAAAGAAAGATAAAAATAACAAAAAGATCCAAACATCACTATATGCGATTGTGTCGCATGGTGCCGGCATTGCCGTAACAAAATGGAGATTGGGCTGATTGATCCTAGTGTAAATATTGCAGAGGAACAAAGAAGTGCACTGAAGCCAACCTGTACAGCAAAGACATGTGAAGGGCCAGAGGGGAAGAGATAGGACTGGGCTGTGCCATGTCATGCTATCATCACTGCTGTGGAGAACCAACCCACGAAAAATCGCGAGTTCAAACAAAATGTAAACTAGTACAGTAAAAACATTATCTTATTTTAGACAGATGACGAGTCAGACGGTACTTTCCTATTCATCCCTTCTTAATCAGGGATTCAGAGATTTTAGTTGCGTATGGGCCTCTAATTTCCTGGCGCAAAAACGTGGACTCCAAATGCATGTGTGTGCATGTGTGTGTGCGCCTGACTGACTCTAATATTCTGTGACCAGAGATGCTCCTGGGGCAGTGCAGTGTGGTGAAAAGGCTACAGTGGGATGAATGCCTAATGCAGTATTAGCAGGTGGAGTTTGGACAAACTTCAGTAATCACCAATCACATCAGTTCACCCCACCCTCACTCCCACTCTTTAAAAGAGGCAGACAGGCCGGAGGGTAAAGGAGCAAACCGGAGTTGCAGAGTCGCAAGGCACAATTAAACAGCTCCCCGAAAAAATATGCCAAAGGACGATGCAAAGTCCCTTTTTTGAGTTTTGAATTTCCATTTCAGAATACACTGAAGTCTTGTGATATGTTGTTTTATAAAAGAATGATATCAGTGCATTTAGTCAACATTGACAGTAATTTGTAGCATAATGAATGGTATTTCTATTATTAATGTCTGCTCCTATATAGGTAAAACACACACACACTCACACACACACGCTGACACACATGACTCCTGCTGCTGATGGCTGCAGCTTTAATCAACTGAAAGGGAGCAGTCCTACGATCCACACGCAGTTGTGAATGTACAGCTGAAATCATCCATTAGTTTAACCCATTTATCTCCATTCACTGACAAACTGCTTTAACCATGTCGCACAAGTGAATTTAAATCCGTGCTGGATTAGAGAAATGTAGCTAATTTACGGCGAAAGAGGCAAAATTCATGCATTCATGAAAGTTTTTATTTATTTTTTTGTAATTCTGTAAAGGCCTGTACGTGCCTGCCGTCAACATGAAAATTGCTCCCAAATTGCACGCCAAAATGACTGCCAGTATTGCGCTGCCTGATCTGCATAAAGATATTACCTCAGCTGCACCACTCTCAGCTTCAGTCAGAGAAAGTGGGTTTGTTTGGACCAAACAGAGACAAATCTAAAAAATAGACCCGTGCCCATGGAACTATGTTAGCGCTATCGCTGTCTTGCCACCAGGATGAAATTAGAGGCCCATGATGTGGTGTATATTAACCGAAGCCATATATGTTCGAAAGCAAGGAGGCAATGAGTTTAAAGCTTAGTTTCAACCGACACTGAAAAAGAAATACGACTAATAACTGACCCCAAGCTGTAACGGAGCTACAGTTTTTTGATTCTATCAAAGTAAAATAGTGCATGATGGTACGTGCCAGGCTGTTAGAATAACAAATTCAAAAAGATTCAGGTTTGGTCAGATTTCATAAAAAGTCATTTGCAACAAATTAGCTCATTACTGTCATGTCAAAACAAATATTTACATGTGGTTTTCAGAAGGAAAAACAAAACACATTTAGCCATTTACTAAGAAATATCCATCAAATTAGTGGGAGTGCATAATTCAGTAAATGGCACCTGCTTCATTTCTATCGTAAATTCTAGCTCATCTCTGCAGACCTGGTTATTTAGTTTACTATAAAACAGCCTGTTTCTCTGACTTCAGAATCAATCAGTCAACAAATTGATTCGACCACTCTCTTATGTCTAAGATGTATACGTAGACATAAAGCAAAAAAAAAGTTTCATTGACACCATTATTGATTTAAGACACAATGAAAAGAGCTAGATAAAAAAGTAAAAAACAAAACAGACATTACATCATTGTGATAAATCTATCTACACACACGTGTGATACAGAAGAAGTTTTCTAAAGACCAGAGCCAGTCTAGAAAGCTTTAGTCTGGATCTACTGAAGGTTCATGGTGAGGCTGAAGTTAAACCTGTAAATAGCGGTGTATCGACCGAAGTGCACTGAAATCTGGAGAGTGTGGCGAAGTTTCTGCATTTTGAAAGCAAAGAATCGATGCACTTTAAAATGTAAAGTGCGACCTAAATTCTTCATCAGTGGTGATAGGCTAAAATGGAGGTGATCGATCTACTGATTCCCAACTTGTGATTCACTCCAGCAGCGCCTGAGTTATAACGCACAGAGAAAGACCTTTACTTGCTGACCTTATTTGCATAATGTTCTAAATTGGCCATTGAATTGGAGACAGCTGGGCCCACTATTTTATTGCCCTTGGTAATAATTTGCTCACTCTTAGTAGATTACTGCCTTGCCTTTAAGTCTTTAGTTCCAGAGGCCACAGTGTTTATCGCTCTTTCACAGGAGAGTAAATCAGCCAAATTCCTGCGAACTGATGAAGGAGGAATGGCAGGGACACATGAGAGGAAACATAAGTTGCTTGCCAGGATATGCTATGTCTGTCTGAGTGTGTGTGAAAGTTTCACTGCCTCCGACGTGAAGGTAATGTTTCTTTTAAATGCCTTTTGATTTCGAAATGTATTCCAAAGATTTGGTGAGGACAGACACACATTTTCCTACGTGTGGACAAAAGGCCAATGTGCAGGACAACGCTTCCCCTCGTAGATTTGTTTTCCTTTTTGTTCATTACATATTTTCAGCCAACACCAAATTCTTATAATCTGTAGAACTTGTAGCACGCCACAAACACAAGAAGCCACTTTTCTCCAAGATTAAGTTACATACATACTTTCACTGTGGCTCTCTCTTCATTAACCTCAGTTCAAATAAATTAAACATGGAGAAGAACCAAACAAAAACATGCTAATGTGTATTACCAAAGTTTAGTTTTCACACATTATATACATGCCTTGTGCCAAAACAAAATACATTTGTTTAAAAATTTCCCTATCAAGGATTATGCAATGAAAAATGAAAAAACAAAAACAAAACAGAAATAGATAAGGTGGCTAATATACAAATTTGAAGGAATATGGGAATCCAGAATTTAACAGCAATTTTCACAATCAACCACATTTTAGCAGACACAATATACAGCAGGGAGCTTAGAACCATTTAAACCAAAAATATTAGAAACATCTTCTTTTTTAATATATAAAAAACATGATTTAGCTTACATTTTCAAAAAGATGCACTGTATTTTTTCTTTCCAGAATTGAATCAAAGACAGCCTTGTCGTCTTTCAGCTCCCCATCTGAATAGAAGAACCATTCCCAAGGCAATCTAGTTATTGGCAAAGGAACACAGTTACTCATTCAGACGTTTTGTGCTTCTCTATTTGTCTTCAGTTGTTAGTTTTGGAAAGGAGGCCCCTGCAGATCTATGACCCAGCACTTGCACACTATTTCCTTTTTTTTCTTCTTTTGCTTGAAGACCCCATGAAATGGAAATAAATGTTCAGTTCATGGAGAGTGAAAAATTATAATAACGAGAGCAGTTCTGCAGCTGGGATTATGCGACGGGTCAGTGACATCTGCGGTTTTACTAAATTGTTAGAAACTGGTGAAATAGAGGTTTTGTGGTGGCAATACAAAGGAGAACTATGATTTTAGTCAAAGTAATGTAGTGACTATTTGGAAAAAAAAAATAATATGACTGGATGCTCTTCTATGAGCCAGTAAATGAAGAGAAATGTTGGTACAAACCACTGCGTAAAGCTGCCTGGACCTCCACCTTATAAGAGGTATCAGTTAAAATAAAATAAAAAAAAAACTAAAACCAATAAAACACTAAATTTCCTGTACACACTATAATTCTGCACGTTTTTTTTTCTTTTTGTCCTGTATTAACTCCTAACGATTGGTTTTACATTTCACGGGGTCCTTAAGCCTTACAATTACTCCCATGTGACACAAATATAAACAAAGTAATTCAAAGGGAAAAGCTAAACTCATTTCAATACAATTTATACAACTTTTAGAGAGAGGAGATTGAAACTTTCTGTACACCTGAACCCTTGATGTGAATCACAAACTACTGAAAGCTGTCAAGAGGACACTGAAGGGTGTTTCGCTAAACTGCAGCCTGGACAGTGCTGGGATATACAGACAAAAGTACATAGGGACAGCAGATTTAGCGAATGGTTTTATATACTTGATTGAGTTTATTTGATGGAACGCTTCACCTAGCATCTGTGTGTATTCTCTGCTCTAAACAATACCGCACTACCCTTTATTACCCCTACCCTAATAAGGAAAATCATATTGTACACTTATTCGACAAACCTTGCTACAGCGTTACACAAAACCTTCGTCTTATCTTACAAGGGTCAACTGTTTAATTACAAGTCTATTTAGAGGGGGGTGGGGGGGTTGGGGTCGAGGGAGGTGGGTCGTCTAAAAGTACCATATTCAGTGTGATAGACATGTATAAGGCGTAAACAGCAAAGAGTTTTCATTCAAATAATAATGACATTAAAAAAAAAAAGCATAATCAAAAGCTGTGAGCTAAGCAATGATGAGGATGGTCCAGTTAACCACCTACGAAGCATTTACATTGCTACTGACAGACGATACATGAAGGCATTGACATAAGTTCAATGGCGTCTGTATTTTTAGGCACCGTGTTGATGTGAGAGATATGATATGTGTTTGTGGACTCGTGTGTGAACAAAGGGGGGGGAGAGGGGGGTATAGTATGTGTTTGGGCGGCTGCTCGGGAGGGGGAAATGGGAGAGGATGAACGAGGGCTTGTGTACTGTAAGAAGCAGTCATGGTAGATATACAGACTTCCAGGCATTCATGTCACAAAATGAGAAAAAAAAAAAAAGTATGAGGACAGGGACGGCTTCGGCAGCAACGCCAAGCTGCCTGTGAAAACTGGCTGCCATGGAAAGAAAGAAAGAAAGATAAAAGAAAGAAAAGACAAGATGTAAATGATCGAAATGGGCTCAACAAAAGGCAATACTAGGAAAACACCTGGGGAACCTCTCTGTCTGTGGACTGCCTGCGGGTTCCTCGTTGACGCGACGGGGGCAGTGGTTAGAGGCGGAGAAGAAACGGGGGGAGACAGAAAGAGAGAAAAAGGGATACAGAGACTGAAAGAGGGAGTGGGGGGTCTGGGGGTGGGGGGAGGAGAGAGCGGCACAGCTCCCTCTGCAGTCTAAATGAAGTATTCTTTCTTTTCCTCTGCGTGTGCATGGTTGCCCTCAGCGTTGATGATGGCTGTGTCGGCATCGGGTGCATCGTCCGCTCCTTTGGCCTCGTTTGTCAAGTACGTTCCTGAGGAAATGGAAAACAAACCTATATCAAGGAGCACAAATACCAAGCAGCTCTGTGTGGCGCTTGTTGCCTGAGGCAAAAAAAAAGAAAAAAAAACACGTCTGAAGACAACATCAGTAATGTTACATAATTCATACTCGGAATGATGAGAAGCTTGGATTGTACAGAATATGTAAACACAGCACAGGGTAAGCGTGTAAGACTCTGTCGACAAACACCTTCATCATTCTCAGCGGAGGCAGGCGAGACGTAAGGTTCCCTGCCCAAATGATGTGATACAGCTCTCAATTTTGAAGCATCTATGTTAGGGACTGGCCATTTATTTTGAACCCTGGGCTCTGGTGCTCCTTTTCTTTCTGTCCTCAGCAGTCTCTACGTGTATTGCCCAGGGATGCCATATATTTTGTATCTAAAAAAAAGCTGGGTTACTCAAAAATGAATGAATGAATAGAGGAAAGTGTCAGCATTCCAGGGATTCATGAACCATGTTGACACTGAGCCTTAGTATGACCAACGTAAACAAAGTTATTATTCATGTCTTTCTGACACTTTTTTTCTTGGATTCACTTCTATTTTGGGGACTGACCTACAGTTCCCGTAATGGTCTGTGGGTTTATTGTCACCGCGGATTCACTCAATTGGGCTGGACCATTACAATGTGCTGAATGAGCTATTTAGAGTTGATGTTTGCAGTGCACTGGTGGATGTACTTGTGGATTACTGTTACTACAAAAAACACATCTAAACACATAAGAGCCATGATTCTGAGGCTCAGGCTAGTTCTAAGCGAGGAGTGCTTTCTTCTGTGATTTCTCAGTGGATTTATAGGCATTGGATATTAAATTTATGACTCTGAGAACGAGGAGTGCAATTTTTTTTCCACAAAATGTGGCAATCAGTGGCAAGGGCTTGAAGTACAGTGTTGTCCTCTTGTGACTTTGGGAATTGGGGAAAGACTCAAAGGTCTAAAGGGACATGTAGGACATGCTCCACTAGTTCCATAAGCCTTGAGAGACCTGGGTCTGGTCCACTGTGGCTTTACCTTTATGCCTGGCCAGGTATCTTCCCAGGACAATGATTAAACACAAGGTGACAAAGACCACTACAGCCACCACTCCTCCGATCAAAGCGTGGTCAGTGCCGTGCTGCCCCACAGCGTTGGGATCTGAGGAGAGACAGAGGGAGAGACAAAGAGAGCAGATGAAGGCGCCGGTTGGTGAGGTGAGGGAGCCAGGGCAGAGGAACAGCAAAAGACAGACAACACAAAACAGAGCACGAAGGAAAGAGAAGATTATTTCCAACTCGTTCCTGCCCTAATGAGCTGCTGTCATTCCTCTCTCCTTTCACAGCACGCACGCGGAGCAGAGCTGCCTAGCTCTCTGAGAATAAAAAAATGGAGAGAGAGAGAGAGGGAGAGAGAGAGAGAGAGAGAGAGAGAGAGAGAGAGAGAGAGAGAGGGGGACGGACACGACATTGACACAAAGAGCAGCTACAGGCAGACACACATTCGCCCTGCAAAATGAAGGAAAAAGAGAATGAAAGAGGGACTCGGAAAAAAGACGTGAATAATTCAGGATCACCCCCACTGTGCCGCAGGAGTCCCCAACATGCAAACCAGGGCAGCAGTGGAAGAGTAGTACACAGTAAATAAATCATCACTTGGAAAATAAAAAGGAAGGATCAATCTTTTTCTGTTTCTCAGCGAGGAAGGATTGTTGTTAGGAAAATGAATTAGGTGTTAGAGACTTGCTACAGGTCCCCAGCTGTTGGAAGCGCAGTCGAAATGATAGTCAAGTCATGAAAGAGTGAAGAGTCTGCATGATGAGGCTGTTCATGCCTCATGCAAAAACCCATCAAAGGCTTCCCTTGACTTCAACAATAGCCTATTTCCTTTATTCACCTTGACTTCCATTTTTTTTGCCATTCTGCACAAAGTCTGGCTTGCAGGCTATTCCAGGTAAAGAGTGAGGACGTGACACTGACGGTGTCCACTGTAGGTGAATCAAAAATAGTTGACAGTGACAGCGGTGGGGGAGATGGGTAATGGAATAGCCTGTATTATTCATATCAGTCTGTGACACCTGAGAAATTAGCACTCATCTCATTACCCTCCTCCGAGTGCCAGGGCACGCCATACACAGCCCTGTCACTTTGCGGGTGTATGCGGGCTCGTGATAACTGAAATATGGCAATGTCAGAGTGGAGTAAGCAGTGATGGAAGGACGGGTTAGACACACAGCGCACGTCGTACATTGATACTGCTTCTCTTCAGTATTCTCCTTTTCTTTCTGTGTCCGCCCATGTGGCCAAATTGAACAGCTGGCTTGCTCTCGCTCCATAACTCTCCACGGTCTGAGTGACCAGGCCGTCACACTTGACTGCCTCCCAGTGGACAAACACACACTCGTAGCGACACACATGCACATACACACACACGCGCGCCCGTGCAGACAGTGCATGGCGTGGTTTCACTGTGCTGCGGTTCTGCTTGGTCAGTGGAGCAGAGAGTAGAGGAATGTTCCCCTGGCACGGCCCAGCAGGGCGAGGACTCGGGCGTTTAGTTACACACATGGCTGTGTCTCCTCACCTCTATCTGTCAGAGTGTTTTTACCATCATACACACTCGCTGTCCTACTGCTGTGCCTCAGGCCGGCTTTTACAACCCAGTGCGGGCACAAACAAGCCATGACCATACATTCTTATGCTAGCCTATGGAGTACCACATGCTTTGCACACGCAATGTGCTCGTGTCATGTCCAAGAGTAATTCAAAGCCCTCGACACTTCCAGAACATGTTGCTTTGTTCTCAACCTGCGCCTACAGCTTTGCATCCTTAAAGGGAAATCTTTCCCTCAAGCAGAATCAAAAGGCTGCTCTGAGAAGATCGCAGCTTGCTCCTTCGTGAAGGATAACCACTGAAGTCAGTTTGTGTGGATTGCAAAATATGTATCATTATACATCCTGTATAATCTACCTCTTGTTCACTGTTTATGTGTGTACACTTCCTCCTTTGCATTGCTAAAGACTCTACTTATGATATATGCTATTGCCTCTTCATGGCTCCAAAGCTCTGCCAGAAGTAGCATATTTAGTGATTTGTGTTTTGTTTGCCACATACTGAGCATATGGATCGATGGCAGGGAAGCTGATTATGCAGCAGGAGAGATTTGAGAATGTTGGATGGATTTTTTGGATGCTTTCTTTTTCTCCTATGACTCTGCATCGCCATTGTGAAGCTACTGTGAATCCAGGTGAACTCAGCAATTGTATGTGCAGGAACTGGCTTAATTTAAGGGGGGAAATCCACCAACAAAAGTTGTGTAATGCTGTTTGTTGCTCCATTGGGAGATGTACAGAGTTTGATAATAGTTCAAGGTTTCATTTAATTGTTATTTTACAACAGACATTTGTATTTAATAACATTTAAATTACAGTCCCTTTACACTACAACTTTACAGTCCAAATTCCAGTTGCGGAGAGTGGTACTCGGATTACATTGTAATTAGAGAGAAGTATGTCAGTCTGACGTCTGTATCCTCCTTCTCTTCATCTCCATGGCCGTTACTAGCATTGGCAGAGGTTGAGTTGCATTGTGGGTAAAGTATGCCCCACGTTTTGACAAAGAAGAAGAAAGAATGCGTAGAGTAATAAAGATGATCTCTTTAACTCCGCAGGACCCATTTTGATGTTATTCCTTAAAACTGCCCACAGAAGTCCAATAGTGTTACGGGGCTGCAATGCTGAACCAGATGAGCACACTTTTACACCATCTTTCAAACCAGTGGGAGGTGAAAATTTAACGCTCGAGATTGGATTTTCAGCAGAGTATTCCATTAGCTCATGAAGCAAAGGAGCACTGTGACATAAATTCATCATAACATATAAATACTCTTCAGGCCTTCAAAACATGGTTCATCTATTGTGTTCTTATGTATTCTGTTCTAGTCCACTGCTACTCAGGGAAGGATGAAAAATACAGCGAGGCAGTATGAAGACACACAGAGATAGAAAATGAAAAAAAACAGAGATTGATGGACAGGAAAAGGCTGAAATTTTAGTTGGTGCGAGACAGGAAAGGAAAGACGACAAGGAGAAGAGGAATCCAGAGAGGAGGGTTATACATTTTTATGGCTCCAAAACACATTATCTTTTAATAAGGGCACATACATTCTTCTCTGTGTGATTTAATATGAGAGCGTGGCAGAGCAAACTCCTCTTTTAATATTTATAACACTCTCCTTGTCGCCTAGCCTTGCGAGTTTGGCTTGTTTAATAAATGAAAGGGGTTCAGGGCTTCTGTGAGCAACTGCTCGGCCGGACTGAGAAGTGTTACTCTTAAACTGGCCCACTAACTCCTCATCTGATCTGTTTCATTGTATGTATGGGGTTACTTCGAAAGGGTGAAAGGATACGTGATAGTGATACTGTCAGGAGGATGTGAAAAGGCTGGAAATGGAAACACTGTAATTTAGAGTCATATTATCTGGTCAGATTTAATGACATTAATCATATAATTACATCTCTGGAGAGGATGAGAGGCTGTACATCAATATAAAAGCACCGTTTGTTTTAGGTCAAAACTTCGAGAGTGCTTTGTTGGTGAAGACTAAAATTTGACAAAATAAACAAGTGATGTGCAAAGGACCACTGTTACTTGTTCAATAAGGTCATAATTTCCTTTTTATACCAGCCTAATATGACCTTTTTTTCCTGCCAAAGCATAGATTGAGCTGTGGGACTCTAATTTCTTTATCTCTGCCCAAAAATGTGCAGCCCTGGAGAGTGGTGAATTACATGCAATTAAACTGATAGTTCAGCTACATTTAAATTTGCATCGTGATTCAAGGAGGTTCAGTGACTACCCGCACCCATTTTTTTCAACTACAAACAGGTTTCGGCCATAAGTGGAATTTTTTTTAGTCAGTATATGTTCAAGTCTGGCAGCACACCTATGAAAAAAAACTGGCTGTGGTTTTTATTCAAAATACTCTTAAAAGCTCTCTGCTAACAAACGCTCAAGGATATTGCTATTTCAGAAGTCCCCTGGCTAACCCACACTTTGCCATAGTAATATTTTACAC
>JAOXYL010000078.1:10880656-10892982 GCA_028564955.1 Terapon puta
GTCAAACAGGGTAAGAGTGGCCCTGTTTTAATGTCTCCCTCTTGATATGCAGCTTTTAGGCCAGCGCTCACTTGAAAAGGGAAAAAGCTCATATTAATCCCGCCTTTTGAACCCTGACCAATCCCTTGCTTGTGCTCTTGAATTCTCCTCTGGTGTGTAGTCGCTGCTATCAACTTCAACAGGAGAGGAAAGATCCTTTGTGTTTTGCTTTGGAGCACTAACCATAAAAACCATGACGGTTACGGATTACCATGGTAACCTCTACTTGTCCCCACTGACAGTGAAAACCTAAGGTAGCAACCAGCCTTCAGGTATCAATTTAAGACAATTTTGCTATTTCTTCCAAGTTTTGATACACACTTTGGTTTAGAGTCTCAAAAGGTTGTTGTTGCTTTTTTTTTCTTTCTTTTTTTTTTCTCGCAGGGAACATCTAATGGACCAAAGAAAAGAGAACTTTTCCTGTGCAAGGAGGTAGATGAGTATTACTTTAGTTTAGTCTTCTCCACAGGCAGAGACACTAGGCATGAATAATTGCTGTCTTCTCGGCAGTGGGCCCCTTTTCTGCAGTAATATTGGGCTACAGGGGCTGGGGTTGGCCACACGAATGCTGATTATGAGAAGTGAATAGTAAATATTTTAAACACCAAAGAAACCCTTGTGCATGATTCAACCTTTCAGCTTCACAAGGTCAAAGCTAATTTGCAAGCCATGAAAAAGCATTTGGCAAATTTTTAGAGAACTCAGTGGTGGTAGGGGGACAGAACATGCATGTGTGTGTGTCCGCAGAAGGAAAGAGGGGGTCCTGATGACATTGTGTAGACCTCTGATACTTAGCGAAAGACTTATTATAGCCATTAAGGCTGGCTGGGCTATATAGCATTATGGGTGTTGGGCATACCTGCCAGCACTTCATTAATAAAGTGAATCACAGCCTGCAGTTATGCATCAGTCGTAGTATTATGCAGTGCGGATGGAAAACAGACGAACCCCTTGCATACCCGTGCACTAGCTACAATCCAAAGGTCAACAACATTTAGGATTAAAGGCATGGGCTACTGTCAAATTTACATTTCCCATTACAACCGCTGAGTCTACCACATGAAATATTTATTCACTAATGTTCCTGCAAGGCTGAATAAATGCTTCGATTAAAAGGTACATTATTGTATTCGGCACTAATACTTACTGTTACCATGTCAGCAAAAAGCTCTTATTGTAAAATCATACAGTAAAATAACATTTTTGTAAATACAGAATATCTAATCCTGTAACTACAGGCAGGAGGAATGCTCATTGTTATGTGCAGAGAGAAAAACTGCAGCGAGTTGTTTTCAGCTCGGCCAATTTATGCCTGTCATGCAAATCCTGCTTCTTTCTCACTCTTGGATTGTGTGGGGGGGTGATATTTTGTTGGTTAATTAAAGGTTATTTTTGGCATACCTGAAAACAAGTGAAAGGCACAAAAGCCCACACTAATTGCATCTAGACCTAATTGTTCTGTAAAACATGTTGAGTTTTTCTTCCCTAAAGTATCACTTAAATAACCTGGTATCATATGTTAGAAGTGCACTGGTCTTACTACTTTATTTTGTATACCTGTACAAGACTTGGTTCATAAAGCATTTCTTACATATTTCTGTTAGAAGCAGACTAATTATAAATAAATGTTCGTCATTATATGCAACTATAATACGGTATTGTTATTCTATTTGAATGTATTGCAATCGATATAAGGGTTATTTTACACTAAATGAATATAACATTCACTTTGTGGAAATACAATTTTGCCCCTGGGCCTAATTCATAGTCACATTTCGATTGTAGACAGAAGAAAATGCAATCCAGCAGCATCACTTCACTTCTTGCATATTGGCCTGTGTTTGACATGGCAGCAAACATGGCTTATTAAAATCAAGCCGAGAAGACCTCACTCTTCACTCCAAAAGAGCACTAATATCACAGGAGCTCAATTATAACCAAGGGAAGGTCTGGGGGAAACCTGGGATGCACATATTATTAGAATAACAATAAGCACGATTTTATAGAAAAAACATTTCAGCAAACAATAAACTCACAAATAAATGCCTATATCCAAAGCCCCAAATACCCATTGCTATACAATACAACAAATATTGCCATCCATTGTGATTTCTATATTAATTAAATATCCCAAAGGAATCCAAAAGATGATTCCACTTATATCAAGCTGGTGGAGAAAATCGTCAGGTGGGTATTTCCACACTGTGCACACAGAAGTACTGTAAATGAACTACTCCATTAAGATAATTGACTTTGTACATTGACATGGGGTATTTGTCAGACTGTCATCTAAAGTTGCCAATACAGTGGCTGCCACTGTAATAAGGATTTCTTTGGCCGTACGTTGCAATTGGATTCATGAGCATTCAAAGCAACACCCATGATACTGCTAAATTTTGCAGATCCTTTTTGTATGTACAGGCCATTCTGATTTCCCATATTTCTAAATCGGTACCTGAATCAAATAAGTATCATTACTTTCCAAAATGTATGGCTTGGAAAAATAATATTGATCAAGTTGTTTTGTTACTCCTAAGGTAAACATTATAAATAAAGAAAGCCCTTGTGGCTTCACATTTATTGCCTGACTCTCTCTTGCTGCTACCTCTATGACAGAAGTTTTATGCAAGGAATGGAAGCATAACAAATTCTCAAAAACCCAGCACATAACACCTGTAATCATGCCTTCAAAGCAAACCCTTGAAGGCCTCTAGAACTCATTTTCCCAATCAACTTCTTATTATGAGTGATGTGATCCTTCATGAAAACACAATTTTCTGCCAAAGTTTGAACAGTTTTGGTTGTTGGTTGAGAGAGGGAAGATGCAAGACAAGCATAATAAAGACAGAGGAGAAGAGTAAGGCACACCTGAAAGAGCTCATCAAGTACACAATACAGTACTATTGTGCATACTGGACCTAGTGCTAAACCTACAATGTGTATTTCCACTGCACAGGAAGACAACTTTATTAAAAAGACAAAACAGCATGGGACATGGTACCGCTCCTCAGTTGTTTGCTTTCATCCAGAGCCCATGAAAAGACCTGGTAATAAATCAAGTAGACACATGAAAGCAGATAGCGTAGTATCCTGTGACTGGGGACGCAGTGAAGGAGTCTGATATTTAGATTCCCTGAAGATACACTGAGAGGCTCAGCTCCTCTCGTGTCTCTGCGCTACACAAACAGACATCAGAGAAGAATTGAGACACACTGATGAGGAATATCCAGCAACGTGTGGAAGCCTGTTATCTAACGGGGTCTTCAGAGAGATGGGAGGGTAGAGGAGAAAGAGCGGGAGAGGGGAAAATTGAAACAAAAGCAGCAAAGCAGCAGAGGAAAGGTAGAAGGGGAGTCAAGACTCCGAGAGAATTTTAAAGATGGTAATTTAGAGAAAGCGGCAGTGATGAGAGGAAATTATTCTAAGTGAATGGGACTGTGGAGCACCATGAAGTTGAGAGGCATGAAGAGATGGAGCAAAGAAGGAGAGTCAAGGGAGAGGGAAAATCCTATATGGTGAGAGAACAGGCGTATATATATATAAAGATGAATGAAGCTGCAGACAACAAAGAGAAATGATTGTTTTGTTAATATTATTTTAATCTAAATCTTATTTGAAGATGAAACTAATTATTACTTTTTGCACTTTTTCCCCTCATCTTTCATGAGTGAAAAATAATTGAAAATAATTCAACACCCTTAATACATTTGAAACAGTATTATATCATTACACCAATAGAACTTTTGGAACCCATTATGAAGATGATATATGAGTAAGCCATCCCTTTTGCATACAGCCCGTCACAACACATTAGTTTTAAATTGATATGTCACTCAAAAACTATGACTGACACATCACTTGACTGCAGAAGACACACCGCCATGTCAGCAATATTGTTGTGTCACAGATTGCAAAGAGAGAGAAACGTCAGACAAACTACAATTCAACCAAACTAAGGTAATTTTTACTTTGTGCAAAGGAGGCCTTTGTATAACTGCTCCGTATTAGGTGAGCCACTTAATCACACAAAGGCTTTTGAAAGGGGGTGAAAGTAACTGGAATATTTTACCACTTCCTATTCAGTCAATGTTGTTTAAACAAAAAGAATACAGCTCTGTTCTCTTCGGATTATGAAGGTAAAACGTCTTTGCAAATTACATAAAGCCACATAATCAATACAATAATCATGAATAAATATGGTCATATCCTATAGAGATATTGGCTGGATCGACTATACCTTCCCAGAGGTTTGTGCTATCATTCCATCCATATATTCATTGCTGCTGTTGGGTCAATGTGATACCAAATATCCTTTTTCCCCAGCTATGTTCTCCAGCTCCTCCCTAAGGACTCAGAAGCTTTCGCAAGCAAAGTGATGTATACCACGGTCCCTCGGGCATGTTCTGGATCTGCGCCAGGGCCTCCTCCCAGTTGGATGTGCCAGAGAGCCTCCACAGAGAGGCTTCCAGTAGACATCTTGGTGAGATGCCCAAACCAACTCGACTGGCTCTTTTAAATACAGAGCCAGTCCAATTGGACATCCTGAACACCTCTTAGAGGGGACCATCAGATTATTGAATGAACCTGACTGACTTGTTTTAATTCAAACATGCAGCCTGCTTGGGGAAATCAGCCATTTGACTACCGACCACGGTTATCAAAATGGACACTCTGCAGTAAAAAAAAAACCCAGAACTATATGCAGCATATTTTACATTAACTGTATGTGCTTGGATTATTGTCAATACAGACAACTCTCACTTTGACTACACAAGACTGGCCTACTCATAACAATGGCCAAATCACTTACATTCCAGTGGTGCAACTCCACAAAGCACCAACGTGGTCATGGGCATCTTTTTCCAGCCCACATATGTCCATGTATGACTGGATGTACAAAGTTCAACATACCCTGCAGTATCCATGCAAGAAAAGAGCTGGTCCAGTGGTCAACAACCAAAATGAAATCTGCATTGCTCATCTGGAGTCTTCTTTCCAGCTCACTGGCACAAATTGTACTGGAAGGTACAATACAGCAGTACAATAAGTCAGTGGTGGTAAACTTTTAAGTATTGTCCTCAACCTCCGGGCAACACTTGGAGGGCATGCCAACCAAGGCAGTGAAAAAAAAATTCCGAAATTTCACCATCTCACGGTCAATCTAGTCCATCTGGCACCTTATCACTGCAGGGCTTTTGACCCTGTCAGTGACCTATACCAGAAGGAAGGGTAAGGCTTCCCCTAAGTGTTCCAACTCTGCCTCGACTGTTGGCAGGGCTCACAAGTTCCTCAAATTGTTCTTTTTATCACCCAGCAAAAACCCCCAAGTCGAAGTCAGCAGTACTTCTCCACTAACCACAAGCAGCTTCTTGGGTTGCTGCCATGGCAAGCTCCAGTGACCTTCTGGCTACAACTCGCCGCTGTCGCCCACACAATGACTCACTCAAATACCATGTCCCCAAGCTTACCCAAGATGCAGCACGCATCCTCTCATGTCCTGCAATAGCTCAAGCTTCCTCTTCAAAAGAAAAGCCACATTCAGTCTCCAAGGAACTGATTTTTGTAGCACAGGGTCAACATACCAAGACCTCAACCTTTGTCTGCCACCAGCCTCTATGTGATGTTTTTACATGACAAGCTGTCTCAGATTTGGTCAGACATTAACAATTTCATGAGGACTTCGGTGTCCTCAAAACACCCAGGACACAGATGGGAACCTAATTTATGTTGCACATCTGTGATTTTAAAGTTTAAATCCATAACCATAACTCTAGATGTTGTCAGCCTCTGCAGAAATTTGAGAAAACCTCAGCAGTTTATTTCTCCTCAACATCTCTCTTTTTCACCCTTATTATAGATGACATCTCATTATTCATATGTCATATTATGATGCTATAAAAGATTATACCAATAGGAGTTATACTTACAGAATATACATACAGAAATAGGTTCCAAAAAGCAATGTTAACTTTCTGAAGAAGAGCTTTTCAAGTTAGAATTCTCTAAGATTTAACACAGCATTAGGAATCATGATGAGACGTCTCCAGTGGCCAGACATTTTCAGTTGTACATGACATTTGCTTCTTTGAGGTTTCAGGGCACAGAAGTACTGAAGTCTTTGAAATGCCAAGGGGACAGTGGATGGAGTATTTGAATAGCCGGACTCTTCTGGAATACAATGGCCTGAAGTATCTTAAGAGATTTTGAAAGTCTGAATAATTTCCTTAACATATCAAAACCAAAAAAAGTTCAGTTCCATGGTCATGTACGTCATTGTTCATCGAACAGAGACACAATTTGGGTTTGCATTCCTAAAGGCATCAAAAGAAAAAAAAAGGTAGATGAGTAGTATCAGAGAGCTGGGGCAAATGTCATCGGAAGTATTGGCTATTTTTCATTTCTTGGTGTCTCCACGTCTCAGTGTGTCTACGTGAGACAGGAACACTGACACTTGAGGTAAGAGAGAAGAGAAGTAACAGGAAAGAGGGAAGTAAGAGGGAAGTGGGAGTAGAAAGAAGCATGCTGACGGGGTTGTGAAGATGCGTGGGGTGGTACTGTACCTCTGTTGCCAGTGACTGTGGGGTCTGAGGCGTGGGTGCCTAATAGAGCAGTAGGATCTGGAGGGATGGGATGTAAGGGGGGAGTGGTGGATGGAGGCAGGGTTGTGGGGACGTCTGGTGGAGGGGACAGACAGATACACATACACAAAAACAATACAACAACAACAAAATGAATACACATGGGGGAAGGTTGATACTTCAAAAGAGCAACACATAGTGGTTTAAGGCAAAACATTATATAGTGATAGGAAATAAAAAAAGACAAAAATTGTGACACAATTCAAAGCATAAACCCAGGATTGTAGAAAACATGCACAGGCAATAATGAATTATTGTTGATGCAAAGTGATGCACAACACTGCATACACTGATTCAATTACTGCTGATCCTTTTTCTGCATCAGCAAGGGTTTCTCACTGATGAATCTGAAAGGAACACTTTGTGGATCACTAGCATGTATTTCTATTTCATATATAAATATTTTTCTCTGTGGTTCATGAACCTTAAATGACTTCTATCACTTCAAAATTGGGTGGGCAGCCGAGTTAAAGCCTCTCCCATGATTGGTTTTTAATGATTCTCTTTAGGTTGATGTTCATTTGAGTCATATTTGAACAGGCACAGTTGAATGTCTCATAAGTTAGATGGACAAAGTATGATGGTTAAAATTAATAAATAAAACTAATTTTTAGTTAAGGTCCTATGAAATGAAGATTTGGCAAGTTATATTCCTCTATATTTTCCTTATCATTATGATTCAAAATTCTTCTGCTTGTGTCACTTCTTCAACAAGCAAACAGGAGTAACCTGGAATCTGCTAATGTTGGCAGATGTCTGAAGATAGATCCCTAGTGGGAACCTTTCAGCATAAAAGGGAGAAAAGTTGGATTAAATTAAATGAGTAAAGCCACTTGACAAACGATCTGTGCCAATTATACATGTTTGCAAGGATGATTTCAGGAACAGGTAGACAAGCCATCATTACCATCCTTTGTTTTTGACTTCTCCCTACAGAATCGTGGTGAAAGTGATTCATCTAAGGCACCGTTTCTCACCGTCACATGTTAAAGCAACAAGAAAAATGGCACTGACACATTGTGTGACAAAGTTAATGAGGTTACACTACCACCTTGGATTTTATGTTTGTGTCTTTTTATGGTGAGCTGGAGGCTTTTAATTGGCTGTGGCACTCTTTCTCAGGGCCAACTGTCCTGCGTCTCTCTGTGACATTTCAGCCTCAGCGTGAATCACTAAGCAGCTAAGTGCATGTCTTCAGGAGAGGGAGAAGAGAAAAAACGTCTCCTCGTTGGAGGGGAACCATTAAAAAGGTATTTTCCAAGAATTATGGCGGCAATTGTGAAAGGCTAAAAGGTGTGCTAATCACTAATGAAGGGTAGGAACAGACTGGGTGCCATTTCAAAAGAACAAGTAATGAATCTGGATCAGACTCTTTGACCCTCCCATACCCAATTGCCTTTTCGGTGGTACAGAATTTGTCAGTTTAATAACATCACTGTCATTAAGTGCATTGGTTATTCTTGTTGTTACATTCAGCTGGTATTTGAAGGAATTGTTAGGTGCACACAGGTGCTGTGGCATAGCGGACAAGCACAGTAATTAAACCTCCTCAAACACTTCACTGGCAATTAGGTGAAGGGTTCGGGGGCAGTTCTCAGGAACATGTGATGAAACTTCAAAGCTTTATGTAATGAAGGGGTCCAATATACCTATTTGAGCAGACCAATAAATTATCAAAGGGAGAATTACATTATTTATCATTCAAACTAATCAATATGCTTCCATGTGCCCCTCTTTAACGATGGTAATCTAACTGGCATGGGGATTAGTCTCAGACAGGCACTGTTAGCTGAGAATCAAGTTGTAAAATGCTTTTAATTTAGAAGATGACATTGTATTTATATGGCATTTATATTTCTATTGTGACACATGGATCTATTAAAATGCCCGACTGTCCATGTTGTCCTCTGTGTAATAACATGGCTAAGGTTAAGATCCTTGTGAGAGTCTCTTGTTGGAGAAGTATATGATTACATGGAACCTTACAGGCTGTACAATAACATGGTGACAAAATGTATGACTGCACCAACAAAAATGTGAACACAGACAAGCGATGGTAAAAAACAAAACAGAGTCTACCTGTGGTTCATATGCACGAGTGCCAGTGACGTTTGTGTTGTGGTGGCACTTTCATCCAGGCAGATTAGGAAAGTATATGTTGGCTCTTACTATGTAGTGTCCAGATTAATTAAATGTAAAATATTACAGCATTTCTCCCCCCAGTGTGGCATGAATTATGTCTAGCATTTGTGGCATTTTACAATACCTGACTCTAAAGGTTTTCACTTGTTGCTGTGGCCTTGGCTGGGACCAGGAGAAAGCACTTCATGAACTATTGATATTCACCTTGGTTGGCGTCCTTCATCAGCTCCACATCTGGTCACTTCTGTGCATCAGCCAAGGACAGTCAAGAACATACTAGAAATCACTCTAGCTCTGCAGAGCATAGCCGCCAGCACCTGAGAGGTTTATTCTGTCATGTTTTTCATCAGATTAGGTCTGCTTTTAAATATGAGAGCAAATGAAACACCCCCTAGGTGCATGTAATAATAATAATGTAATATTTTATTGATCCACTTTGGGAAATTCTCTTTTGCCTCCAGTCGTATGGGCTCTGTGGCCAAAAACTACCCGCCCTTTTGTCCCACATCGCACACTGTCTAAGTTCTCAAAAGAGGGAGAAAAGAGAAGTGTCACTGCTCTGCTCTTTTTTTTAAGCATTATTACTTAATGCCAAGAGACAAATGGCAGAGGAGAAGCGGAAGAGCTATCTGTTTTCCCTCACACTCCCTTTATCCTCCCCCTCCTCCGGCGTTACTAGGAATTACTTATCCTTCCTGGTGATATTACTGACAACACAGCACTAAATTCTGCCTCCCTCACACATTTCCCTCCTGGTGTGTGTGTGTGTGTGTGTGTGTGTGTGTATGTGGAGGATCTGGGACGCAGGTTTATTTAAGGAAAGGCGTTGGTGGCATTTGTGTCACCTGAGGCCCTTATTCTCCCTTTGAGAGATGGTACCACTAATCACTCTTAGCACTGATACAGTATGCAGATCAGGAGGTATTATAATCCTGTTTTTTGCAATGGAGTTTGGTGCTCCCGCCTCTGAGGTTCACACTCTCCACTATTTATATGCAGCATTATTGTAGTCCAAGTCGTCCTCTTGCGTTTTTTCCCCCTTGTCCGTGGTACCGAATGAGTAACTGATCAATTGAAAGGAAACTGCCCACGTACCAGCCCTCTCTCTGAACTCACCATAGACGTAGAGTACGTATTCAGCACTGCTGGTCCCTAGGTGGTTGCTTGCTTCGCAGCGGTAGGTGCCATTGTCTGTCTTGTTGAGCGAAGTAAAGGTGAGCTCCCTCCCCTCTACAATCATCCTGTCCAGGTCAGGAAGTTCACCCCCATCCTTTGTCCACATCACAGGGTCGGGCCTGTGAGTTTTGAGGATGTGAAAGAGAAACAAGACATGCTATATATCCGTCTGAGGCGCTATATAAAAGGCTGACATCTCCTAACACAGGATTTGAGTGACTTACGAAGGGTTGCCTTTGGACACACACTCCAGCTTTAAGTACTGACCCTCCTGAGGGACCGCAAGGGAGTGCATGATCTCCACACGAGGAGCATCTAGGGCAGACAGAGAAGGCTTGAAGTGAGGGGTAGATGACTTGGAATACATTTATATTAAGATAACTATCTCACAATCATCTTGTGTTATGATGCATCGATTTACTTAAGCATTCAAAATCAAATGGTTAAAAGGCATGAGACAGAAATAGCTCAGCCTATTGAGTTTTCCTTGAATAGTTCATAAAATGTGACTGAAACATAACTATCGAAAATATCATCCAGTTACAGATTTTGATAAAATGCAACATGAAAGAGTAATTTATAATTATCATTATTAGAATATTATCATGATACAAATGCAGTACTTGGTGAACAGTTGATGAATTATTACATTCCCATCCAGGCCAGCTTGGTATTGTATGGTGAAAACATATGTACTGTAAAAATGTAAATAATGGAAAAAAGCTGAATATTTTTTTCATATAGGTTGAATGCCCACTAACATGACGTTACAGCTGTAAAAACAACCCTCACATGGACAATTTATGTACTTTTCGTGTACTTTTCTTTTTCCCTGAGGTACACAAGTGTACTCAGTGTGTGTTTGAGTGTGTGGGCGTGGGTTTATCGCGTGTGTGTACACTTACAATGGACCTCCAGCACTTCAGTGGCCTGCTGTGGTGTCTGTGTGAGTGCCACATGGTCCACTTTGCAGGTGTAGGCCACTCCATCATCATTTCTGTCGACATGCAGCTGCAGAGAGCTCCGTACTGTAAATGTCTTCCCACTTGCATTCACCTCTTTGGCACCTTTGGAGAGAGTTGCATACTGTCACAGATGCAGCACATTTATCTTGCAAGGTGTGATGGCCACACACCGACTCGGTGCCCGTGTGCCCAATCGTTTGGCTAAACTGTGCTTTACCACCGCAGTCCAACTCGTGGATCATGCATGTATCTTCACACTGATTATGTTTATACTGTGCTTTTCTTTTAATTGCGCATATTATTATTAAGAATTCTCCACTTAAAATGACTTTGCACCAAAAACGATCAAGGAAGCAAAGTGTAGCTCACATCCCACATCTGCTCCCTAATAAAAGTTCAACTCTGTCAGCATAGGGCTTTCTAACTACCTGACTACCTGGCCTCACTTACCATCTCTGCCTGTGGCTTCCTGGGCTTCACTGCTCCCACACAATGTCTAAATCTCACAAAAAAAAAAAAAAAAAACTTTCATGCACTTCACTTTTGCCTCTCCCTCCAATCCTTCTACCTGACAACCACTTCCAGGCTCACTGTGACAAAAACATTACCGGGGCCAATCAGACATTTGGCAATAACTTCCATCGGCCTTGCTGCAAAGTACCATTACGCGCAGTCCTTTCCATCTGCATATCCCTGCAACACCTGCCTTGTAATCCTAACCAAACAGCTGATCCACCTCTCTGTGCCCATCAACACCCCAAGCGTTGCCAAAGCGTCGGAGAACTCCTCCAACCCAGCTCGCACAAATTATCTACATGATGTCCTGAAATTTGGCTTGCTCCACAGTCGCATCATTCCGCTTTTTGCTTCATTTGCCTCCCCGATGATACAGGCCTTAGATAAGCCAAATGTGTTTGATTAAAGTTTCATGGCCAGCCCTCGTGACACCAATCTCTGACCACCACATTAGTGTCCTCTAAATCTTATTGGCCCGTAATAAATCACCACTCCTGAAAGCACTGATGGCTAGTAGGTAGAGAGGCCCTTTTAACTAGAAGGTCACAGAGTTGACTCCCACACCGCTGACGTCCTCCTTCCCCATCAACCCGTCCTTGTACATGGTCGGAGCGCCCTGTGCAGCACCAACATGAGTTTCAATGCCATACAGAATGACAGTAGTACTAAAAAAATTCTCACTCTCATACCCATTTCAACTCTTTCACTTTCCTAGTTATTTTTACCAGTCTGTAAAAATAAAGTTAAAGTTTACCTACTAGCTGTATCGCAACTTAATTTCTTACACATATCTGCCTCCAAGCAGGTATTTCTAACACATTCTTTCTTTCAATCATGTCAGTTCAACCAG
>JAOXYL010000078.1:10915702-10955374 GCA_028564955.1 Terapon puta
ACACACACACACACACACACATATATACAGTGTGTGAACACACGAATGCACAAGGCAGCCCAGTGGGCAGAGGGATAATGGAAGAAGACTGTGTAAATCCCATATGTGCTTAATCCAGACACTTACAAGAGAGTGTGATTCATACTCTATTACACTCGACTAATACAGCTGAGAGACGCACAGGGCACAATCATTTCAGCAGGCATGAACCAACAAAATAACACCCATGAATCCTCTTTATGGGGACTTTACTGAAGAGGGTGTGAAAGGTCAGGAATAAACCCTTTGTACTTATTAGCCATTAACACATTGGTGACTTGGTGTGTGTGTTAGTTGGAGTTTCTGTATGTGTGTCTGTATGTGTGCATCACAGTGCCTGTAAATGTGTGGAACGATAACAACAGTTTGCGTCCATGTAATGGAAGAAATTTCTCTGCAGGACAGCGCCGGTCTGCAGTATATAAATGGTTTATTATACAAAGCTTGGAGTCTTTTCTGCAGATCACATCATTCCCAGGCCATTTTTTATCAGAAAATGTGGTGAAGACTGAAGTTAGTGAGATTTTATCTTAATTTATGTTTCAATACTGCAAAATGTACTAAAATCTATGCCGCTGAACTATTCTGAATAAACACAGTTTAATAACTTATTTTCACTTGCTCCCTTCTCTTAAACATTACTGAAAGCCTTCCCACTGGGCGTGTGAACCGTATTCAACTGTTGCTGGAAATTCTCCAATCATTACTTACATCATTTCACTTGTCGGCCTGTGAGAATTTTGTTTTCTTTCATCGTTGTGCATCAAATTTCCACTAAAGGTCTGTGTCTGCTACAGTCTTATCTTTATTTTGGACTGTAACCCATTAGAGTACCTTGACAAAAAATGCCAAGGAGATGATTGGGTTCAGTCTCTTGCTGACAACTGTTCATGCTGTACGAGAAAATGTGAACGCGCATCTTTGATTACACACAACCAACTGATTGCCCTCGCACCATCGATTATGCACAAGGGCATATTACTGTATCATGCGAAGCTCAGGTGATTGCATTTTTCTTTCTTTCAGATAAAATCCAACTCATACAACGCTGTATGTGCTGGAGGCAGCACAAGCTGAGTGGCACTCGTTTGCAGTGAAGGTCACTCACACAGCGGGGCAAGTGGTCGACTTTGGGAGTGTGTGGGCTGCTTTCTGATGTTCCAACTTGCCCTGAACACCAATATTAAACATCTGAGTTTGTATCTCTCAATTCAGATTGGAAAACACAGCAAAAAGAGATCCACCGCGTGCTTTCCACGGGATGCGGTGGACCTGCTCCAAGATTTGCAACAATCATATTTGTACTGGAGATCACTATGTTGCAGCTATCTACAGTAGCCTGCTCCCTATCTCGGCATCCAACCAAATTACACCTGCGTTTATCCATATCTGCTTTCCAGCTGTCAAATATACACAGTAAACAATTCTGACATGGACGTAAAATGGACTGCACACAAACAAACAAACAAACAAACAGAAACATTAAAGCCTGCAGATTGTTGATGGCAGGTGATGCTCGCTGCTGGTTATCCTGTTCTAGGCAAAACAACTCAGAAAGAGATGGGTCATATCTCCTCTGACAGTGTGCCTATGTGTCCGTGTGCGTAAGGTTGAGGGATAAAGTAACAAATAATAATAGCCATATACTCTCCGTCCTCCATTCCCAGAGGACAGGTTTTAAAGTGTGCACCTTTTTTCTCTGTACTGTGAATATACTTGCTGTGAAAACAGAGCACTGACAGGAAAACAGAGACATGAAATGTGGGACAGATGCTATGACACAACAAAGACAGCAGCTTATTCAAGTGACAAACACACAGGAATACGGTGGGAGTTTTCAGGTTGCTCTCCAACCTAAGAAAAAAAAAATCCGGTTTCTGTGTGTTTTGTGCGTTTCCCAACCGCCACAAACCTAACATAGGGAATACTTTGTAAGGCTGCACCTGTCGTTCGGCTGCCGCTGCCTGTCAATCTCCGACTCACCTTTCTTGTCCCCGAAAAAGAGGGTCTGCTGTGCTGGGTTTGACCACTGGAGGGAGGTGTTGTCATTATACTCCACGCGGCAGGTCAGGTTCGCCGTCCCGCCCTCTGTCACCGTCATATTCTGAACCAGAGGGTACTGACCGCTGATGCCTGCGACGTGACACATGAGAAGAGACATGTAAGAGGAGATGCATCAGGGAGGGGGGAAGCTTGAGAGAGAAAGATACGGAGGTGGGCAGAGCGCGACAGATGGCACATTTTTGATTGCTTGATTTGTAAGGTTGCTTAGCTAATTAAATGTGCTTAATAAATCCAAATGCAGCACACGGACGATCACACAGAATTAAAACTATCCCGGTATAAAATGAGGAAACCACTTTTGTTTCACTGGACCAGCTCCTCACGCGACAGGACAACGAGAGCTAATCTGGTTTATGTCTATGAACAAAGCTTAACACCCTAATTAAAAAGTAAATGCTCCGGCAGGTTAGCCAGTCACTACTGTGTGCTAAATTGGACCCTAACATAGAACACACAGGGGGCATTTAGCCTGCGGTACCGACCCTGAAACCTCAGCTACACAGGGAAGACCAATTAAAAAACCCTCTCTGAGGACTTGTGTGCATGTGTGGATTTATGTGCACGTGTGCGATGGCTGCATCCAGTGAGGGAAACAGGCAGATAAACAGGGTTATATAACTCTCCATGGCCTCGATGTGGAGCAGAGCTGGTTTCAGCACCATGGACAGGTAGCTCTCGCAACTGGTGCGTCAGTTGCTGCCAGCTTTCAGGACTGTGGACAGCTCCCACAGTTATAGATGTGTGTATGTATGTGTGTGTTTTGGCATGGGTACCTGAGTGTGTATGCTTTAGTGAGTGTGTGTGTGTGTGTGTGTGTGTGTGTGTGTGTTTGTGTGAGGCAGGCTGTAAGCAAGTAAATAATAATAACCATAAATCTATCCCTGTCCCCATCCCCAGAGGACAGGTTTTAAAGACTGTGTGAATAAAGGCTTAGGTAAGAAAGATTATTCATCCCTAGCTAACTCTCCCGTCTTAAACCACCCCCCCAGGAAAGGATAAAAAAAAGTAAAAAACATATCGAAAGAAAGAAAGAAAAAAAGAAAGAAAGAAAGAAAGAGGAAACAGAAATGAGAAGTTTTAAAATTCCACTTGCGATTCAGTTTGATACCTTTCTGTTCAAACGCTGCTAATGCCTTAGATCACATTCAGCACTTCTGTGTTCCCCTTCCTTCAGCTAATGACTGCACAGGTAAGATAAACAAACCCTCAAACAGCGCTTGTCTATGGGGTTAGCGGGCGAGGCAAACCCCATTACTGACAGACCTGTGGTGAAGGACGGGTTGAGAGGAGGAAGGAAGGCGCGGCAGAGAGAGGTAAGTCAAGGAGCACGGGTCATTTCCAGTGTTGATTAAGGCCTCCCGAGGTTAATCATGCGTGTGAGAGATAGAGAGGGAAGAGGAGAGAAATGGAGGAAAAATGGATCTGAGCTATGGGAGGCTAGGAATATGTTTTATTCATGAAAGTTTTGCATGAGGCATGATCTGCCAACGATTTACCATTCTCCTGCGCCTGCCCTCACTCTCTTTATTACTTCCTCCCTTTAAATCACTTACTTTTTCCTCATTTTTCTCATTCACGCGGTTGGGTGACACGCGGCCCAGTGTGATACATTTTATTCCTTTTGTGCCGGCCACAAAGGGAAGTTAATGGTTAACCGCCATGCCGAACGGTAACAATGATGACTTCTGAGTGAGGCCCCGCACAACGTGACGTGGTGTGTAATTTCTGTTCATTACTGCAGTGGATGTGTCACCGCAAATTGTCTGAGAAGATGGAGACACTCTGGGGATATGCTCGCTTGTTGTATTGTCAACTCCATTCATCCCAAATATAATCTGCTAGTTTGATCTCTAAATGACATTCTTTTGACAAACTAGGAACCATAAGATTTGAGGTATTTTATTACTAAAGTGCTAAAGACATCGCTTCAGGAAATCTGCGCTTCCACAATGTTTCTGGTCTTCCACTGAGAAACAAGAGCACACCTCAGTACAATAGCATTTGAATTATACTGCATTTGTGGAAAGATATGTAGTGCATATTATCATGTGGATGTGTTCTGAACAATATTTCACACGCTCCTGCACAGCTTAAGAAGTGGAAAACAGACAAAATGAGTCCTCCGTCAAAATATATAATGCCACTGTAACAATTTTCTCCACACAGTGTCACACATGAGACCCCGCATCCATTTGCACTCACAGTTTACTTATCAGGACAGCGGCGACAGATGAGAAACATCAAAGTTTCTTTTTGCCTTCTCTTCTCTTTTCTCCTCTCCTCTCCAGTGTTACTAGTGGCTACACAGAGTTACAATGGTCCGGGGATCCCTCTGCCTAAGCTGTGCGTCAGTGTCTGGTGCTACACGTCCAGAGGGACTGAAAGGGCCAAAGGGGCCACAATGATGGTTATATTAGAACAGTGGAGTGCTCTGTGCGCCTAATTGGCCAGTGGAGTAGGTTCTCCCATTCTCCCCTCTGGCCACCCAGCCCTGATTTTAATGTATCTCCTGAGGGAAGTAGCCAGCTGTTCTCTCCTGATTTCCATGTCTAAATTTAGGTCCTTCCTTTCCTTCAACTCCACGCGTTCTCCTACTTTCAGTGTCTCGCGCTATCTTTTCCAGTTCACATCCACTCCACTCATTTCCTTTCCCCCTATTCCCCCCGCTCCTCTTTGTGTGTGTGTGTGCGTGCGTGGCGTTTCCTCCTCTAGTTGATCCCTGAAGGGTGGCATTTCCACTTTCTTTGTCTCTCATTTTCATATTCTCTCTGTCTCCCGGTGCAGCCCCGGTCTTTCAAAATTATCTTGATCCTACCTCCTTTCTTGTGCTCAATTGTGTTCTATCTCTCATAGAGAACAGGGTCAGTTTAATTGGCCTCCACTTTGACTGACATGCCGGGGCTAAGCCAGGTCAACAACGTCCTCATCTGCATGGCATTATGGAGTAATGACATCATGAAATTAGCTTTTTTATTTAGCTTAAATTGGATAATATACGCGTCATACATTGTAACACAGCGCAAGATTTGATTCATTTGGGACGGTGACGATTGCAATGCGGGTTACAGCTGCCTCTAAACAAATAGCTAATCATTATTTCCTCCAGAGACACAGCCAGAGCTCATTCTCACACTTTACCCTCCACACAGCTGTCTCTCCAGATGAGCTGAATCTTAAGTTTTAATGGGACCACTCAGCAGCCTCCCCTCACTGGTGTATACATTGGCTAATAATCAAGGCTGGCCGCAAAGCTTCCCCACAATCATTTGGACTTGCGCCTCCCACCGCAAAGGACTGAATCCAAAATTTCTCAAAAGACCAAACTATTACTTATCCCAGAATATCTTCCTGCTTTGGCAAGTAGAGATATTTGCAGGACGTGAAGGCACATTCAGACTCACAGTACCTGCTGCCAAAGCAAACTACCGGACAAATAATACTGATAAGAGTATCCTGGATGCTTCTTGTCTGCTCTCCGACATGACCTTTCAAGCAAGAGCAGCTGAGTCTACTAACCTTTCTTATTTAGGCATTCAAGAAGCAGAGAAAAAGAGAGATGCAGGCAGACAAACGGACAGCCTGGAGCTACTGACCTTTACACCAGGACTGGAGCTCAACTGAGCTGTAGAGCTATGATGTATGGCAGGGAATACAGGATTACAAAATGGATAGAGGCAGTCCGCAGTCTTGATTAGCTGATTCACCTTTTAAGCCGGTCAAACATACCTTATAAATGCAGACCTGGGATTTCATCTCTGCAAATTTAAATCTAAAGGATAGTTCCAGGGTCTTGTTTTCACAGTGCCATCATTTCTATTGCTTGTAAAAAGTAATTTCTGAGACCTAAGAACAAAGTGATGCCACTGCAATGAGTGCTATGACAACAAGGCAGGTTTAGCATATGCATAATGCCGGTAATAAACTGTCACTGCAGCATAAGGATTGCATATGCATGCACTACAGTAGGTGGAGAAAGCCAAAGTTGCATCAAAGAGTTGGTACAGTATAAGGACTGTGAATAATCTTATTGTTCCCCTACCTTTTCTCTTTCAGATAAGTTTGGTTCACCTCTGCGTTTGCTGAATAATTTGTAATGCGGCCAAATTATCCTCTGAGTATTGAAGTTGGGTGAAGATCATTCATCTTTCAGAGAGATACCTTAATTATCAATGTGACTTATTTTTAAACTCCATGTAAAAAGGCATCATGAATGCTGGGCGTTGTTTTTATCATAGCAATACCGTGAGGAAAATGAACATCTCAAAGCAGACAAAGCCTCGGCACAAGAGCACCGCTTAGCCTCAGATACTCACTGGCATTGCAAAGCAGCAGTGACTCCCTGTTCAAAATGCATCCCACTCAGGAGATTGTGAATAAGGTGCGGATGATTACATAGGACATGACAGCTTTGCCGTGACCGGTTAGTGTCTATAAGGTTACACAGGTGGCTACACAGCTGGATACGCAAGCTTCTCGGACTGAGTGATTCTCTGAGTGTCAGGCAGCAGGGTGGCCTAGTGATTGGAGAGACTGTCCAAGGTCAAGAGTTTGATCATCTCGAGAGCCAGGGTGGATTCATCAAGCAGATATCTATGTCAACAGTGCCCTTGAACGAGAAAACTTATCCCCAGCCTCCTCACTGGTTTAGAGAATCAGCAAAATGCTGAACATACAAATGGAACAAAACAGGGAAGTCACTTATTTTTTTCTGGGGAAAGAACCAACTCCAGCCACTGATATGGAACACAAAATGTTGTTAGTAACTTCCTGGAAAAAGGCTAATGTAGCAGACAAGTGCATCATCACTTCTTCCCACTGTGACAATTTTCTCCTGCCTGGTTCTTGAACATGTCATACACGCATTGTTTTTTTTTCTCTTTTGTTCTGACCTCTCATGTTTGAGCAAGCCAGCTGTCAAATTTGTCAGTCAGAATTCTGTATTTTGCACTGACTGAATGAGAGCAAAATTAAGAACATTTAGACAAGATTTATATTTATGGAGGTACTATCTCAATATCAAGTTGTAAAGTGGGTCCTACACATTTTATTGTCTCTTTTAATTTTTTTTTTTACTCATGTTTGTTTTGTTGACTTATTTTAGATGATGCTCTGAAAGTGACACTGTACAGGCTTACACATGACGTATAAAGGCACATGTAATATACTGCACTCATATTAGTAATAATGTGTTAATATTTTTTATAGTTTAGTGACCTTTAATAAGCTGAGCTCCATGAGTTAGAAATTATATGCATCACATTATTATTATGTGCATCACATTATTATTATTATGCTTTTCTGAGTGAACTGTATGTTAATTTCCAAGTCTGCGTGTGTGTGAGTGCACATTTCCAATCTAAACTTGCTCTTTTGACAGTGATACGATTCCTGCTGTGAGCAAATTGAATGCAACCCCTGCAGAGGGTGGAGCTACCTTTGTATTCAGCGCTGGTGTACAACCACCTCAGGACAGACATTTCTGATCTGGAGATATGAAATTAATTATCGGGCAGCAGAGGGGCTGGCTATGGCGGTGTTGTTGTCATTTACATACAGTAATTAGACCGGGCAGCTGTTGGTGCTGCCACCACAAACTTGACGTCCAACTCAACCCCTGGAGTCAGATCAACAAAATATCGCCTACTTCTTCATGGTGCTATTAGGTGTTGTTTAAGCGTGGCACGGAGTGACAGATAGAGGACAGTTGGATGGAAATCACGAGCTGTCGGAGGGGAGAGCAAAGTAATTTTTGGCTTGTTTTTGAGATGGGGAGGATGTTTCCAGTAGCATCTGGGGTGTGAAAGGTGTTAACAGACGTTGTCACGGCACTGACAAAACATCCAGGAAGAATTTCTCTTATGATAACACCTTCTTGTGTGTACAAAGCGCTACAAGAAACAAACATGCCAGAGCGCCCAGCAGTTTTTCATTTTTAACGGCTGAGGGAAAAAAAAAAACTGCCAAGGCTGAACTTTTGTGGAGGAGCAAACCCTATACATCATCATTTATAAAAGCCCACACACTAATTTCAAATTGGCGACCAGACACGCTGCCAGACACCAATATCATTTGCCCAGTATTCCTGCCCTTGATTCAGCCACATCAATTTAAAGGGCAGAGACATAAACCTCTGCCCATTCCCTGCGTGTGAGCGGCCTGGGTTCGAGCTCGCTCCGTACAGAATGGCCAGAGATCTCGCTATCCCTTCTGAGCCAAGGGCAGATATCTCATGGTTTTATGACAGAGGTAAACCTGGCCTTCATAAATACTTCATAGGCTGCTTTCTTCCAGCTGGCAAACGCGAGCAGAAGAAGCTGAGAGCAAAGGCGAGTTAGGTGAGGACAGAAGAACATATTTTGACAGATAAGTGAAAGCAAGGAAAGAGGGAGCAGAGTAAACAACCGAAGCAAGTGCAAAAACAAAAGAGTAATATCTTAAACGCTATTTTTTCTTGTTCCTCAGCCTTCTCTGAGATCTTGAGCAGACTTGGGGAAACAAGCATTTGAATTATGCCTCGAATAAAGCAGAGCCAAGTATATATATTTTCTCTGTGTTGTTGCATCCATATACATAATCACTTGTGCATATGCTGCATTTTGGCGTGGACCAGGCGCATGGTTTGTGTGTTACCATCGAGAAGCTTGAAAGCGAGTGCAATATACACTAAATGTCATTTTCTTTTCTAGAAGAAGCAAAATCCCAGTGTCATCTGTTCCATTTCGAGCGCGACAAGGACACAGAAAAGCAAATCTTTGGCTAGGCGCACTATATCTGGCCTCAAATATTCCCCTCTATTCCCTCTTTAAATTTAAGGCCAAGCAATGGCGAAGCAATATTAGCAGTCATCCACACACTTGCTGGCTTAGTAGGTTTTGTAAATTAAATGTCATAAAAGCATAAGGTCGGGGGAATCCAGATTTATTATGGCCATTGAAATTCTCAAATTTTTTTCAAACTGATGTGGAGGAGGAATGTGCTTGACTCCTTTTTTTTTTAGCACAGGAAGCAATTCATTTCTCGCGCTTTCATACGGGACGAGCGGGATGATCGCAGACTGGGGTGGCATTCATGGGGGAAATCAGACTAATCACTGCTGCCACCAAAAACTCCCAAACTCCCTGAATCAACATGCCTCAGTGTGATTTTCTAATGTCTGGTGATGTGTTGACAGATACTGTTCATTTAAGAGTGATCTGGGGAAATGCTTCTCGCCCCGGGGGAGATCTGCAAGATGCAGCGAGCGAAAAGTGCTGCTTTAAAAAAAAACAAACCCAAGAAACACCTCTTATCATTTGACTTCCTTTGCTGCAACGCTCTTTTACTACAACTTCCAGTCAGGGCCCACAATGACAGAGCTGACACTGAAGATCTCATCTCAAAGCTAAGCTCACACTGCCCTAACCCAGCATATATATATATATATATACACATGTACAGTTGAGGGAGTAATTTAAGAAAACTCTTGTCCACATAAAATCATCTATAAATCTTTTAAAGCCTGAAAAAGATAATTCCTCTACTATGAACTTACTTGAGAATAATATTGCATCTCTAATAGTTACTGGTAATATGACCAACAAAGCAAAAAGCTAACAATCTATTAATAAACATAGATTATTTCTCATATACAATCGGCAGTTTGTATCTAAAAATGCACCCATAATACACAGATCACTTATTTAACCATAACTACGAAAACCATACATTGCTTCAAATTGAAAGCAGTTTCATAGACAGAAGAAGGCAGAAGAGACACATGCTGAACAGGTGTCGTGTACATATCCATGTTTAATGAGGTCCTTTTTCATGGACATTTTCCTGACAGTGATCATGTTGTTTTTTCTTTAAATAACCTTGATTTAATCTTCTGCAAGTGAAAAAAAAAACTTGTGAGGGCAATTAATTAATTTGGTTCTGTATACAGTCATTGGGTGTACTATATTTACTTACAAATATATATAGTATATACAAATGTGACCCTGAAATAGTCATTCAGACCTTCAGTCACATCCATGTCTCCATCTAATGCACACACGCTGGTGAACTGGTGCTTTGAGGTGAACGGGGCCTTTATCTCTCCACTGATCAGCATGAATCTTATCTGGCTTGTTATGTTTTCCCACCGACAGCCTCATTATAATGGCAAGAAAGGCGTCAGGGAGACATGTGCTTGACTCTGATCTACACATCCTCTGTTCCCCTATTAAGAGTGCAATGGATTTCCTATACCGCTGCAGTAAGATGGAAAAAGACGATAGCCAGGTTAGGGGTGGCCCTTAAGAGGGGTGGTGGTGTTGTTGGCGGTGGGCAGGGGGTCAACAGTGAATGACACAGAGATCTTACATTCAAACACATGAGAGATGGTTTCAATTAGTTACGCATTTACGCAGCGGGATGACCAAATGCTGCACAGTAAAGCGTAGATGTGTGATGTTCCTGCCATTCCTACTGCTATTGCTATTGCCATCAGGAGGAAGACTTGATGCACTAAAGTGTAAATCAGGTCCCTTGATGCTATCGTTTGTTCTAGGCTCCATCAGGCTGCTGAACTCTGATGGTAAACCTTTGTGTAATAGAGAAACATGCAATAAATCCACAAGCACTTCAGCACGTTTAATTCTGCACAGTTCTTCCGTCATCAAACTGCCATGCTGTCAATGCCAAACGCTGTCAAATGTCTCCTTTATTTATTTTTTTTGTGGTGCAATTGTCTAGCATTGTGTCAGATGCTTTTCATGTAGCACTGGGGCCAAATTTCTCTCTTTACGTTCTAGTGCTGAGGATGCTGATAATGATGATGATGATACAAAGGAAGCCAGTATTATAAAGAGAATGATGGGATTGGACATAAGCTTTACACAATAAAATAGCATAAATATAAATATACGAGCCACGTTTTTAACCTTGCTCTAAGCACCTGAAATGCAGTGAGATTGATTTACTCTTTGTCTGTGCAAAAGCAAGAGAACAGAGCATTGCAACAGAAGGCCAGCTACTATAATTCAGAACCTCCCCAGTAAACATCACTTTCTTAAAAGTCCCCTGGATGAGATGCACCATGTAGAAAAGCGGTCGGGTGCATTTGAATGACAAACAATGGATCTGCATCTGCATCTTATTTTCCTCTACTGCGCATGCAGAAAGAGTATACATTTTTTTAAAACAGGAAATAACTGGAGGCAACATTTCCACAACAGTGTAAATCTGCTTATTTCTATTTTTTCTAGTTGAGTGTTAACATGAGATGTCTTTACCCTTATTAGTAATATAATTGGTCGTATTCTGATTATTTGTAGAATATTAAGTGTGCATGTATACACATTTACTTGTGTGCACATATATTTTCACATTGGCCTACCTTTATTTTCAAGTTTGCCACAGATGAGTTAAGGAAAAATGCTTTATAACACATATTTTCGAGTTCCTGCAATGACTAGAGAGGCTGAATTCCACCAATTACCTGTTAGCCACGTTTGTTGGGCGTGGCTCTGTGAGCTGATGTCTTACCTTTCATTTGACTCACTATCATATCTCTACTTGGCATGCGTTCGAGGCTTGCACTTCTAACGTCATTAGGCAAAGACGGTAACTGAACAGAATGAGTGGTTGACTACATTTTTAGTTTTGAGAGGCATATTTACTGAAGCACACAGCTGAGTGAAATCAGGTTATCTCCTCTCAAATAAACACTCTGGCTCTTCACTCTGACTCTCTCTGATCTATAATCCGTTCTCACTGCCATCCTGCAGACACAGAGGGGATGATGGAGAAGATTTTGATCACTGTAATTTACTGCCACCTTTCCAGAGTCTGGCAATGGCAAAGGCCAGTATCACACAATTAAATGCTCGATTATTAATCTCATGACCTCGGACTGTCCTCTCCAGTGTTTATGAGGATGAATAATTTACTGGCAAATGCGAAAAAAAGCCATAAATATTGACAGAGTGATGAGCGTTACGCTGTAGTGGTGCTACCATTTCAAAACCAGGGAACACATCTTGCACCCAACAAAACTACTACTACTTCTACTTTCCACTATTTGGGTGGTGATGACTTAACAAGATGTGTGTTTACTGAAATACACTAAATATCCCATTAAAACAAAATAGTGTATAAAAAAGCTGTATGATAAAAAATACAACTTTAAAGCCCTTTTAAAAACTACCTGACATCACACTATTACGATCTGAATCTGGAAATAACCAAAGGCAAAACTAAAACAGGAAAAAAACTGACTGTAACATCAGTCAAATAGTTTCACTCCACTGATCTTTTCCTGAGTTCTGTCAGGCTAAGTTAGAGGCACAGCAGGGGGAACGCAGCCACCACTCACCTCGCACTTTGCCCTTTGAAGCCATCACTGGAGTCCCCAAGAAGAGAGGAGGGGTTGGATGGACAGCAAGAGAGGCAGATGCCAGAGAACGGAGAGGAAAGAGAAAAAAGACAGAAGACAGAGCATCTGATTAGATAACTGTAGGAAGAACAGCGTGCCTGTATCTGTGCCTCGCATATGCAGAGGCAGCATTGTCTTTATCTTGAATGTCAATCACGAGTGCTGGAACCCTCCGAACGCTCAACCCTGAAAGAGAATGTCCTGATTTAGCTCATCAGCAAATTGAGACCTTACACTGTGGCACCTTTTAATTAGTCGCATCACATCGTCGGGATCGCGCAAGGAAGCTTGTTGCTTTCTAATGAGCCGGCTAGACCCATAAGGATATGGGCATACTGTAGATATCATGGTGTTGATTAGTGAATGCTGCGCTTCATTTGATCTCTGGTGGAAATTACAGAGTGAAAAATTTTAAGAGCTTTTAGCTATGAGGGGGCTCACTTGTGTGAGGACACACAATTGATCGTGCTTGTGTGCACACGTGCGTGTGTGTGCATGTGTGTGTTTGTGTATGCGACAAGCTACAGTCATGCATGCACACACTGGCGCCCCGTCATATTAGATTGTGACTGACAGCACTGTAATCAGCAACGAGAAGCACGGGCAGGACTGTCGTCTAGCAGAGAATATGACATGATACGGGAGGGTTCAATGACCAGCCTGGTGAAAGCCATACAGGCCGATATACCGCTATGTTTAGAAAAAAAAACAAAGGAGGGAACCACAACACAGAGGACCTAACCAACAAGAAGAGCATCACCTCTGAGACATCCTGCCGGTAAGAACACGGAAGAGAGCCAAATAAACAACATAGATTGTCTATTAGTGCGTGTGGGTGTATGTGTGTGTGTGTGTGTATTTGCGTGCGTGTCCCGGGGGAATGACTCTTATGCTTCACACACACTGCTTTGCCAAATTGATGGATCTATTGGAATGCCTCCAGTGAGCCTGAAAACCTGCGCAGCTCTAAGAGACAGCGCCTGAAAGAAGAATGAGGAGGGGGGACAAAGACAATATAACTGCAGGTGCCGAGTCTGCAGGTTATAAAAATTATTGTGCTTTCTTTTCGATTACAGATTAATAAATCACTCTGTCTGTACACAACAACTGTAGGATTTTCCATTCCGGCTGATAAACATAAATAGGTTTAAATTCGTTGTCGGAGGAGGGAGGAAAAAAAAATACAAAAAACAAATACTGAAAGCATTCCTAGAGTTGCGAGACAGCTGCTGGACGGTCCGACCACTCTATCAACTCTCCCATGCATATTGTTTTGTTTTTATTTGAGCGCCATCAAATCCTGATAGCCAATTTTCAGCGGCTGATGGAGATTATTATGTTTTGTTAGTACTATTTCACAGCTCGGCGCAAGGTGCAAGACAGATAGAGTGAGGGAGTGAGACAGCAAAAAAGTGAATTTCCTGTGATTTTCTCGTAGTGAAACTTAATTTGCACACATTTCTGGTTTCCAGCATCAAAGTACGAGTCTGCGATGCGCCAAGGGGGGCAAATGAGAGACGGAGAAGAGGACGCAGAAACAATCATATAAGAGAGGAAAGGCTGGGAGCTGAACTATTCCTCTGTGATACATTGACACAAGCACGCGCACACACAGACACACACACAGGCAGCCAGTGGAAATTTCACACCTCGCCGCTGTGTCACTGGTCAAGAGGGAGAGGGACCAGCAGAGAAACAGGGCAGCGGATGTCACATCTCTACCAACACCGCTTCCTACATGAGACTGATGGCTTTGTGAAATATTCCCTCAGCAAAGTCTGACCTCGCTCTATTCTTGCCTTTCATCCCCGCTGTCAAGGTATGAGTTCGCTGTCACAACCGTGGCTCTGTGATCTCTCCCAGTCAATACCCATGAAAAAAAAAGGAAAAGAAAAGAAAAAAAAAAGACAGGTCCCAGAGACGAAAGATGAAGAAAAAAAAAACCCACACGTTATATTTTCACAACTATTCACTTGTAACAACAGCTGAACGTATACACAGTTATAGGCAGGGAGAGAGAAAGAGAGACAGGGAGACGAGCGAGCTAGGAAAAAGAAAAAAAAATGGTGGGACTCTCATTCACCACACTCTCTGCACTTATCCATCGTATAGCCGAGTATCACAGTTACCAGGCAACCGATACAACAGTTCGGTAAGTCCTGGCAAGCTGAAATTGAATAAAACACTTTTCATTCCACTCTCTCATTCCCCCATTTTACCATGCCATGAGCAGAGTATTCCCAATGGATTACCCAATGGCCACCTCTTACATGCTCTCAAAACTCCTGATTGGGGAAAAGTCAGTAAAGATACCAAAGAAACTGAATTACTAAACTGGCAACTGAATGGGATCAAATTTGAATAATTTTCAATACAGTGCATTATTTTAACCTCGCTCTACTGGGACTCCTCCTTCTCCATCATCTGAGTACAGAATTAATTTAAAAAGTCTTGAAGATGGCTGTCAGTATTGCAAATATTACTGTTTTAATTCTAATTGGCAACCATGTCTGGTTTACTGTATGATTTCATTTTATAAAGGTGTAGTGACCGCTGCCCTACAAAGAGTTAACATGCATTTGCTGTATTTTCTTTTCTTCTTTTTTAAAAAATCTTTTTGGTCACTGCTATTGTTGAAATTGGTGCAATAACAGCAGAAATCCTGTAGTTACAGTACATTCAACAGGTGGGGATGTTGCTCTGTCTCTGTTGACCATCTCGTAACATAATGAACAGAAAATTACTATTTGATTGTATCATCTTAGTTGCAGCAAGTTGTAATCTTCCTGTGTTAAAAAAACGCAAACAAAAATGTATCTTAAACTTCAAATTTGCGAGTAATTTGAGTGTGAAGATCAGTTCAGCAGTAAATCTTACATTGTGCCCTGACTTTCAAAAAACGCTGTGAGGCCGACTGACATTTACAGAAGGAGAACTGAGAGTCTGTTGAAGGAAGTTAGGTCTGTCCTGCAAGCTGAAAATAAGCATGCACTCAACAACCTGTACACCCTCAGACATCTCAGACACACATTTTATATAACTGATCAGCATGAACACCTGCCAATTAACACCTTAGATTTTCCACAAACATTGATTTTTGCTTTATTTCATGTGGAGGAATGATGCACTATGAACCTAAAAATCTCTTTTTAAAAAGGTGTTTACCTGAACCGGGCCTGAAGCTATTGGTCTAGGCACCGTGTGTCTGTAAACACACACACAAACATGATCTAAGAGATTGAAAAGTGAGTGACTGTATGGTGGCGGAACAGAAGAGAAGGTCTGAGTTGTAAACAGGTTGTTCTCTGCGTCTGTAACCGTCAGCGGGGAGCCATCATAAATAAACTGTGTGATAGTTCATACAGACGCCACCTACTGTGACACACACACACGCACACACACACACACACACACACACACACACATTGCAGTGATCATGGTATTCCCTTAGGGTATAAGTCTCCTGGGACGACATGTGTTCAATTGCAACATCCTTCCTGTTTTCCTCTTCTTTTCAGCCTCTCTTCTCTTCTTCCCTTCGACTTGTGCTCATTCAGGAGTTTGTCTCACCTGCCTTTTCATATCCTCTCTGCCTCCTTATTAACCAATTCCTCGCCTGTATCACTCTCTCCGCCTCTGTACTTTCTTTTCCCCCCTCAGGCTACCTTTCTCGCGGTGGCAGACATATTCAGAGTCTGACGTGCGGTGAAAAGCCTATGGAGATGGATGTGTGCAGCGTGGCTCTCTGTGCTGTCACATGGCATGATGGAGAGTTTAGCTTATCTTTCGTACAGCAGCAGCTGTTTTGCCATATGTTTGATGTACTCCGGGCCCTTGGAATCCAACCAATATTCCACCGGTGAGCAGATTGCTGTAAAGCCTTAACACACTCTTTGTCACCTTATGACTGGGCTGTACATGGAGCCATCAATCCACGCACACACGAGAGCATAAAAAAAGGAGGAAAATATACATTGTGACACATATTCATAACAAGCTCGATGCTCATTTGTGACTATTTTTTATGTCTACAGAATCATCAGCATAAAAGTACGAATGAATGCAAGCAAATGTATTTAAATTTCATTTGATTTAGCAACAAATGTATTTAAATCTTATTTGATTTAGCACAGCTTTTGCTAAGGGCCGCAATTCATCTCAGGGTAATAAAGGAGATGGTAAACAGTGTTAATAGATGGAATCAAGCTTGCTTAACTCAGCTTATTGCCACCATACTGCCTGCTTTATTGGATCTGTCTACGTCGTCCTTGTTTTCTCACATTACGGGGAGACACACATCTGTTTGTTTTGTCATTTAATCTAGCATATTTGATTTCCACTCCTTAACACAATTACACATACATACCCTGTCCAAGGTAGAATTATTTGCTCATAAGCCGAACGCCGATAAAACACACACGATAATGCACAGTTACACATGCACGCGCGCTTGCACAGAAGCGCACATGGTGATGACACGTACGCACGCTTCATAACATTTGTTTCATCTTTATTTAAGACGGTCTACAGCAGTGTTTATGGTTTCAGAGTGAAAGCCTTCCAGATTTTTTTTCTTGCTGAAAATAACCAAATCTGGTGAATCACCATCACCAGACCATGTGTGAATGACACAAGGCAATCTGGACCCCAGCGCTTCTTCTTAGTTTTCTATTTTCTGTTAACAACATAGATATCAAGCTAGCTATTTTCTCAAATACTGTCAACAACATGCCAGCACTGTATAAAAGTGTATGAAAAGCTCACACAATAAGGATTCAGGTTGCTTTATGGATGATGGAGAGTGAGAATTGAGAATCCTTATGACATGAGAACATGGGATAAAAGTCGCTGGTAATGTGTGAAAATATCGAATGAAACTCACAACTTCGCAATATGATTTCTATTAAAACCTCTTTGTAGCACCTGTGTTGGGTTTGGGTGACAATGAGGGCATCATCTGGAGGCAATGCACAAAGATAATGACACAAGGGATTCAGAGTTTACTGCTGGTTGTCAATGGCCTCATCTTCTCTGTGCCCTCTAGAAATCAAAGACATCCCTCAGCAGGTTTATACTAAAGTCAGTCCAACGTCATGTCCCATGTTATACAACAGAAAGAGTGGAGTCAGTCACACATATAATTGTCTTCATTGCTCATCTTATTTTCCTTCTTTGCTTTGCTGTTTCCTTTTCCAGATTCTCATCATTATATACAGTTTGATAAACATATGTCTTTGAATGTACTGAATATAATAATTACATGTTGTTTCTAGAAGAAAGTATTCTGACCTATGTGTGGCTTACATAAACAAACAGGAGGTGCATAATTAAGACTTTCATATTGTAAAGTCAGTTATTAATATTGGAATTTACAGCGTTTAGTTTGCATAGTATTTATAGTATTTATTTAAGTAGCAACTGAGGTGTTGGCCTCAACCACTTCTCAGCTGTGATGCAAGTTTTGTATGCACATCTGCCACACAATTAGGAACAAGTTTGTTCTGTGGCATGGGCAAATGTATAAACACTCATTTATAACAAGTTTAAGCAGACAAAATTAAACACCTGAAGTTGGCAGATTAATAAGAAAAGGAATCTGCATTCAAGTCGAACGCAATGAAGTTATTGAAGTGCCTGGACTAAGGCTTTAACACAGTCCATAGTTAGTCATCAGGAAGAGGGCTCGGTGACAGTGGCCTGGTGGTTTTAATGTCAGGACATTTTGGTTTACAGCTCGTCTGTCATTTGACTTCACAGCTGTTCCATAAGAAAGGTCACAGCATGCGCGCTACACAAAAACACACACACATGTGTACACTGCTTACCCCAGCTACACACATTCTTGCACTTTCACGTGCACATAGTGGACACGCCGTACGAGACAAAACATGTAATTCAACCAAATGCGTATCGCACAGGTTATATTCACACAACGCACACCCAAGCTGCCATATATCACGCTCTCCCACACACGCAGCAGACCTCATCAGAAACAAGTGACACTATGCAGTATGTACCGCAGTACTGCACAGAATCCTGCAGTGATTTTATCTCCATGGTTGGAGTAGTTGCTTATATCACGTTGATTAACTGGGACGCTGCCAGACAAATGGTGAACGTTTTATGGTTCTGAGATATTAAACATCAAAGATTTGATATCCCAGATGGCAGAATTAAATTTTCTTAAAAATTCAACTCCAAAAAAGACACCCTCCTTTTAAACTGGTAGGCTTTGAAGCACAGCTTAAAACCACAAGCTGTATTTTGTGACCTGTGATGGAAGTCAATAATGAGTTATCATTGTTGGTGCAACTTTGAAATGACTTAATAAAAGATCTGTGACTTTCTCTACATTTCTCCTTTCTCAGAAATATGTCAGTTGTCTCAAAAGTCAAATGTTTATGCCGAGGTCTGCAAGTACAGCCACCGTCTGTGTGATGTGACCTCCAGCCTTTCATTCACTCCCATCTGGGCTCATTTATAACCACAGCTCTACATGTTAATTGTCTACAAAGCCATTATTCTTGTGACTGAAAACAATAATTGATAGCGACAGAGATAGATATTGCACATGTTCCGTCGCACCGAAATATCCAATCTTCCGTTGTAAGCTGGGCTGCTTGATGGCTTTTGCCCCTGTATGCCGACTGCAGCTGCCCCTGTTGACTGGCAGGTATATCTGTGGTAGCAGCCATCTTTATCAGGCAGCAGAGGCCCTCTAGAACAACACAGAGCTATGAGTTTGTCTCTTTTTATTAAAGCACAAGCCTGACAAACAACCAAACCCTTCTCGCACAGAATAAATAAAACAACAGAGAGTCAACATGAAATATGACCCTTGGGACTATTTAGAATTCTACATTTTTGCATACGAGTCCAAAATTATCAGCAAACACTTTTATTATTTCACTTTTACATTTGGTACTTGATGAATTTTTGATGAGTGCTTTCTTGTCTAAAAACTGACAAGGCAGGAGTAGCAAATACATCTCATTAATCTGCCTAAGACACCCTCCGGACTGTAACTATGGCAGCGCCCTATCACAGAAATCTTCAATCCACTCTTATCACGTTACAGTGGGTAATATAGTATGCAACGTTTTCATGATAGTGCAGCGGATGGTGTTAGAGAGAGAGAGAGGCGAAAAAGGAGCGAGGGGCAGACCAAAGGAGAGGAGATAAAAGACAAATGTAGGTCTGACTGTGGTCATCTCATAAAAAGTGCCCTTTGACCGCGAAAAACAAATAAGAGCATGTGCACCCGTACGAGCACACCCCATAAAATTTTGCCATTTAAAGCCTTAAAGAAATTCCCCCCGGGCTCGGGAAGCACATTTCAATTTCCACCAAAGACCCGGGGGATATCGAAATCATGAATCTTCCCAACAAGAAAAGTCAAACAGGAATTGCTATAGGATGATGGACACACCCCGAATGCATACACATGCGCACACACACACACACACACACTGTCAAACAGGTACTGCCGTCAGATGATGGACAGTCCAGGTACAGCCTATAACTCAGCAGATGCTTTTTGTTTCCACTGCTCCTTCAAATGAATAGTTTAGAGGGTGAAGTTATATTGTGATAGATGCCTCGGGGGTAACAAATGGCTTCCTCCAGACAAAGCTTTGAAGTGGATGCGTGCGCCTGGTCACCAACCTGTAATCTCCAGCCATTCGTCACAGGGTGAAGGGACAACAGATTTCCAAGGAAAACTTCCAGATAATACGAGCTCCATATTTTTTTTTTTTTTTTTTTTTTAAATCCTGCATGGAGGTCAAATCCCGTCACGATAAGCAGCTCTGTGGCAGTGATGCTTTATTCAGGTGCTGTCTTTAATTCAAACATATGGATTGTCATATATTACTGAGGGATTTCCTATTTTGTGGTTTTATCCTCGCTGTTAGTCAGAGATCGTGTTGAGGAGGGAAGCTTTTATCCTCGGCGGAGAGGAACACGTAGCGTCTGGAAAATGCCTCCTCCCCTTGATAGTGAGACTTTGATCAAAAATGTGTCATAGCATTTTGCTCGAACTGAATTATTCAAAGGTCAGCGAACAAAGGCATGTTTGTGCTGCGTTGCATTACAAAGGCTTGAATGATGGTAAATTGGCAAAGCGTTCACTGTGTCACTGTGGGGAGCTGACCAGTGAGCCTCACCCTCAAGGGGCCATTTAGCATGAAACAGCGCAAGCTGCCCTGTGATTGTTACTGCTTCAGTCATCGCCAGGCTGTTACCTCGTATTTTCAAACCATCACCTATAGGTCCCATTCTATTTAGGGCATTGTGTTTCTGAGGCGTTCCAGCAGGTCGAGAGGAGAATAGACTTCCAAAGATAGGGACTGAAAGCTTGGAACCTGTGGGGCTTTACACCCATAATGAATGTGTGTGTGTGTGCTGTGTGCCCCCTTGCACATTTATATGCAGATGTGTGTGTGCGCGCGTGCATACATGTGAAGCGCTGCAGTGCCAGGGGTCTTTTGTAATGATGGCAATAGGCAATCTTTAGGGCATCAGGAGCACAGCCCGTCTCAGTGGGCAGCAGCCCCTCTGGAGACCGCAGCTATAAAGGATAAAGGGAAGAAGAAAGGGCTCTAACATACAAGTGGATTCGTCCTGCTTTCAAGTCCATGACTATAACTTTCTCCCCTTCGTCTTGCGTTCTCCTAGCTTTTATCCCAACACCTACGGCTTTTTACTTTAATGGCGTTTTTTCTTCTTTTTTTTTTCTTTTCAAAAAACAATCAACAATAGACTATGTGTTGTTCTATCCCTGGGCGGGCCAGTGGAGACGATGAGAGCCAGTTGAAGAGTGGAGGAAAAAAAAGAAGGGTTGAGAGTAAAATGGCTAGCCTTACGTGTTTGTGTGAGGCCTATGCGTTTGTGCGTCAAAGCATCTATTCTACTTCAGGAGCTTGCATTATTCATACACATGCAAGTGTGTGTGTCTGTGTGTGTGTGTGGGTGGGTGATGTGGATTCACACAAATAAAAGACATTACAAACTATACCAAGACACGGGAGAGACAGGGAAGTGCAGTAAGGTTTCTAATGAAGCTACGGGAGCAAGGTGAGCAGCGCTGCAACACACAGGCTTCCCAAGGGAGTTAAACCAGCTCCAGCTAACCAGGTCAGCCAGGCCTCCAGCAAGGAGCCTCTGCTCTGACACCTCAGCCTCTCCAGTACAAATCCTTAATAATTTCAAACAATGTTATATTTTTGTCGACATATTTTTTCTGCCATGTTCTTAACAGTCCTCCCTTTTCTGTACTACCTCTCAAAAGATATGTCCTTCTCTTCAATCTGGCCATGCACATATACTTACAGCCTATCAGAGCAGAATGTTTTCTTGCCTCCATCCCTTGCTGTTCTAAAAATATTATTCTGTAGGGGAAGCTGTTACTTGCAGTAATTATATTCACCTAATGAATAGCAGAGCACCTGTTCTCCTAAAGGATGGCTCACTATGAGCCTTATTTCAGAGCTATACTACCTCCTGAACAGGCTTACCTTTAGCATGTAAAAAAAAAAAGATAAATATGTCAAATATGGACGTGGTATAAATAATGAATGGCAAATTGTTTCACGTCACTTCTTTCTTCTACATGACTAAATCAAATCATTGTTCTGCAGATTTACTCATTCTACAGCTTCGGTTCAATTGCTTTTACCTGTCATTGATTTACATGGCTGATGTTAGTCAGTTCTTTGCACCCCTCCCCCACTCCATCTGTCCTGTCCTTTATATTTTGTGTCATCGTGTGGGTGTTTGCCTCCTGCTGGACTGACCTGGCGAGAGTCCTGCCAGGTCGTCCTTGTAATAAGAATTTGTTTGTAAGTGATATGTCTGGTCAAATGTTGCATTTATTTTCAACGTTCCAACTAAGTATATCTACGTACATCTACGTTTAAATGTATTAAACAGATGTGAGTGTGTATTAAAAAATGTAAGGCACATGTCTTGTTTTTGGATGCGAATATGCTAAAACATATCCTCATCACAGAAATGATAAAGGTAACTAGACTTTTGTAATACAAACAAAAATTATGTGTAATTTAAGGCAGAAAACAACATACTTTTGTCATCAAAGAACATCAGAAAATGTTGACACACCTTGGTTCACCCATTAGGTTTTACCCAAGTCGGGAGACGTGAATAAATTCCATTTCATGCCTCAGCTTATATTTACAGAAGAACAAAAGAGAGAACTGTGTTCAATTACCAAAGACAAATTTGAACTCATCTGGGTCATTTTGAACAAATTGAACTGGAACTAATTCCTTCCGAGTGTTACAATTGAACTAAATAAATAAATAAAATGGTGACTTGTTTGCTTTTTCCCCCCCATCAAATTAAAGCTGACCTCGACATGCTCCTATTATAGCTATCCACAGGAGTGAGCCCATGGGAGCTGTGTAAAGAGGGGAGGTGGGGGGTGGTGGACACAGCGGTGCGAAACTGTGATGCAGCCTCTGGAGGAGAATGCATGTAACCCCATTTTATAATGATGAATAAACAAAACTATCATATTCTTGCCACTGTTAAAGCCTCTGCCATTGTTTTTTTGTCTATCCTAGCTTTCATTTAAACCAACTCTCTCTCACTTTCTTCCCTCCTTGTCTTTCTCACCCATTACAAAGGTGTAAATTGGACACAGATAATTGAACATTACTATCCTGGGAGGTAGCTTGCGCCATCTGTTAAATGTCCGCCCCCAACATCACAGTGCACCACACAATGGGCCCAAACATCCCAATGCACCATGCTGCCCGTTTGTGTAGGCATGCACATGTTGCTGTGTGTTTGGGTAAACCCTTCCCTTCTTCAATTTATCGATCCCTGAATGCAGCTACTGTATTCACTTTCACTGATGTGTGCCTCTCTGTGCGTAGGAAGAACTTAATTAGTAAATTGTGTTATTCAGTAACATTAAATATAGATAATTTATCGTCATATTTTAGGACAATTTTACAGTAAACTGCTATCATGCAATAAATAATCACAGAGGTGGAAATAGAAACAGTTCCTATGGTACAACAAAAGAGATGAGGCCTGTGTGGTGCTTTGTAAGTCTAAGATTTCATCTGCTTAAATTTAATTAAGAGTAAATTAAGCCTTTAATTTAATTGAAGTGATTTCATCAGAGAATGTAAAAATGTCAAATAAAAATAAATTAATATAAAATAATAGAAGTGTATCAACAACAGACCTACAGGGCTAAAAAATAAAAAAAATGTTAAAACTGTTAAGACATAACACAGTCAAGTGAAATGGTTTAAAAGTTCAGGAAAACAAGCTTCCTTTGTAGATCCACCTTTAGCTGGAACTCACTGTCACCAGTTACCCAGTAATTGTGGTCCACTCCTCATCTAACAGTTGTTATTGTTTATTTCTCATAGAAAGTTTACATCAATACTGAGAATCCACTGTGTTGCCTAAGATTCCCAAATAAACCCAATTTTTGGCTGGGCCTGGATTATGATAGGTTATCCACACAAGTAATGAGGGAGATTGTCTATGTGAATTTTATGTGAAGGCCTTAATGGTTCTCTCTGTCTCTCTCTCTCTGTCTCTCTCTCTCTGTCTCTCTCTCTCTCTCTCTCTCTCACTCTCTCTGTGGGTCTCTCTGTCTCTCTTTCTCTCTCTCTCTCGAACACACATGGCTGATTAGCAGTCGGCATTTCGTCTTGGCTATGTGCTAAATGAGAGCAGCAACATTACCATCTCAAAGATGCTCTCCTCGCCCAGTTAATGGGCAGGACACAATGGCTACTCAAACAAGTGATGGATCATTGAAGGATTATTCCATTTGGCTTTGTGCCTTTATGCACACTTTATCCATGCATGTGTGTGTGTGTGTGTGTGTGTGTGTGTGTGTGTGTGTGTGTGTGTGAGACATAGGGAGACAGAGACATCCTGTATGCTGTAAGTGTGGACTCCTACAGACCCCTGAATGTGAGCCATAATGTCAAAGAGCTGCAATGTCATATCCATCAGAGCTGACTTTCTGTCAGGGCCAGACAAAGGTGTTGACACCTCAACACCACACAGTGAGTGAGGAGGCCATTCAAATGTCAGTTACCTGACACATAGCCATGCTCTCATAGATGGGTGGTAACCAGTGATTGTCAGTTGGTAACTCAGGAGAAAGGCCACTGCATACATAAAGCTCAGGAGGCGCAATCTACTGAGATTTAATGAATGAATATGTTTTCATCCTCTGAGGCAAGTATTCAGTTGGTACAATCACACCTGTCAACTCTGGCAAATCAGCACTTATGGAAATGAGGCGGCTATCGCTAAAACGCCGCGGTCATCAAGAGACACATTCAGATTGCTCAGTCAGGCGTGAGACTGTCAAACCTCACCACTGTTTGCAGTATCTCATAAAAGTTATACTTCAGCTATATCCTTTTAAAGAATTAACTATGAAGCGTCACACCTTACCTGCAAAATTTCACACAGCTCCCTCCTTTGTGTTATGAAGAAAAGACAATACTGTATCGCATCATCACAAATGCATCAGGGGATTGCATTGAATTTGCACTTGTTTAGTTGTTTACAATTTATGGTAAATCAAGATTAAATCTTCCCAATGGCTTGTTAAAATTGACAAAAACAAAACCTTGTGCTGAGTGGTGCTAGACAGTCAGGGTTTGATTCACCTTAAGAATACTTAAATCTACTGAGAATTTATTGTCAATTAAAACCCAATTTGATGTAACCTGACAAGATACCCACAAATAACTAAATAAATAACTAAATATTACCGGGAACATGTTTATGATTAACAATGTAAAAGCTCACAAAATCTGCGTTTTTTTTTATGAAAACTTCATTTAAGCTATTTGCATTAGTCATTGGCTGATTGATCAGTGAGAGCGAGGGAGAGTATGAGAAAAAATGAAAGGGGCGTTTGTTTTTCCAGCTGTAGGGCTTTGGTATCTGGTCATATCTTTGGAACTTTTCAATTACCTAAAGACAAATAAATGTTGTGGCTTAACTGGCAGGAACACGACAGACCCCAGACAAGATGACTCCTGAAACTCACTTGTCAGCGAAAAAGAAAAGGACACTTTTACAGCAGAGCTCTTTGCTCAAAGAACTTAAAGGATTTGCTTGACAGGTTAAATCTAGAGTAACTATTGTTTCCAAAACCTTACAAACCTTGACTGGCTTCCCTTGCTAGGAAATGTCAAAACGCCTCTAATCAGACAAAGACGCAGCTTTTACTTGAATGAATTCAAATTGCTTGTCCTGGTAACCACTGGCAACTTGGTTCTGACATCTTTCTGTGTACAGGTAAAACGATCTTCCAGTAATGGACTTATTGAGAAAGCAATGATTGGATGGTACTGTTATTATTTCCCCAAAAGCAGTGATTTGCAGCACTGCACAATACCGGCTCCCAGCTGACAGCCCTCTGAAATGGGCTTCAGCAATCAAAGTAAATGAAAACGGCAAACTTCCTTGCTCATACTTTCATTGTTGTTTTTGCATCATGATTCAGAGGGCGATGCAGGCCTGGGTGAAGTAAATCAGTGCACCGCATACTATTTATTTTTGTTGGACAGTCTGACAGAATGACAATTCCACGGTGGGCCTGAGAGCTCAACGCACTGCAACCTAAGAAAATGCATGCGATTGGACAAGACAAAGGCAAATTAAGAAAACATCCTCATTGCTTTGACAAAACATGCACAGCATTTAGGAAAAAAGGGAATATGGATACAGATAGGAAAATAGGGAATCATATTGCAAAGATGGCCAACACAACCAAATAGCAAGTAACACAGACGACACTTCAAACTGTTACATTACGAAGCGATGGAGACGGCTTGGATATGCATGTTTTAGATTTGTTTTTACTTTATTGTGTAGTAGGAGGCTCTCTTGACACCATTCGACCTGAGGTTCCTCATGTTGCTGTCCTGGGCCCCATCTTTTTTTGCCTCCACATAAAACTGACTGTCTGTGTCGTCTCTCCTTAAAATCTTCCAGCACTCCATTTTTGAACACTCGTTGAGGTTTTTACATGGCTAGGATCCAGGCACAGGAGACAACACAGCGACTTTAAACATAACTGCCACAAATCTTGTAGACTCCTGGAACAACTTTTGCTCTCCGTGACTTCAACTGACACACATTCACAACAGGGACATCGACTGCCCAGGTCTTATTATTTGTCTTCCATCTAATATTGTGGCTACCTTCATTCTAGGCCCTCGAAGTAATGTCTTCAGCTCCAACAATACCTCAAAGGCAATTCCTGTCTTTCATCGTAAAATAAAATGAATGTCTCCAAGAAATACATTTCCCTTCCCCCACCTGAATCATGTTCTCCACTATATTACTTCTCTGGATCCTCATATTCCTTGATTTACTTCATCCTACAAAGTTTCTTCATGTATTTGTATCTTCCTTTTTGGGGCTTTTCATTTTATGGTCAAGCATCTTATGTGATTCTTATACATTGTTGTTCAATACATTTATCATGACACTTTAATAGGAGCTTTTTTATCCCCTGCAGTAACTCTAAGTCTTTGTTGATATGGATACCAGCTAATGTAATTGTATTTTTACACTGTATGAAACATATTATATGTTATGTCTCGTCACGTTTGTTAAATTTTCATGTCCGTCATGTTTCTGTTTCCTGTCCTGGCGGGTCTTTTATTTTGAAATCCCTTAATCTCCTCTCGTTTCAGGTCCCTTATCTTCCTGCCATTGTGTGTTTCCTGCCTGTGTGATTGTCTGCCCCGCCCTGATTCCACCGGTTCCCCCATTACCTCTTGTGTATATATTGTCTCCATTTCATCTGTCTAGTCCTGCAGTGTGGACAACAGTAATGAGGTTCAAGAGATTTTCTGTTGCAAAAAGACAGGCTTTTATATTTTTTCAAGAAAATGACTCCATCTTAAAAAAAAACTGAATGTCTGTAAAGATAATTGTTTATTATATATTCACTAAATAGTAGTGACCAAACAAACTGTGGAAAAAAGCATAGTGTATTTGTAGCATCTGAATACGATCCCAACAGCACTTGTGTGTAATCCTTCAAATTATGGTCTTCCTCTTAAAACTGTTCAAATACACTAACACAATCCACTTTTTCATTTTCCTCCACTTTGTTCGTTTTTTAGCATACTTTTTAAAGTATCCATCACTTCAGATCAATAACAACGCTGAGGCTTTTCTCCAAACTTTCTGGAAATTTCTGGCCTTTCTTTATATCCTAACATAATCAGAAAATAATGCTCTTCCAGCTGAAGGCATGAAAACCGCCTCCTCCACCCAGTTTACTTTGCTATGTAAAACAGTTGGATTGCTCACTCCTTATTTACACATCCCAAAACTCAATCAATTCAAGACACAAACAGCATTTTACGTGCAAAATTTCAAGAAGCAAAGTTCATCAGTGTTGGATTTGATAGGATACCTGCCAATGCCAAAGCTTTAAGTTGGCTGGTAGTAACCTGTGTGTGCAAAATCCACGAGTTAGTATGCAAAAGTATGTGTGTGTGCGTCTGTGTGTGTCTGATAAGATGAACGCAGCTTTGCACAGACATTGTGCAGATGAGTTTTGATACCTTATAAAGCCTGTGGTCATTTCATTTCAGGTGGAAAAATCTATCTGCAGCAGAAGACTGTTTCACTTATCTGTAATACATATCTGACACAGACGGCGTAAATACATAAACAAGCACTGTCACCTCTGAAGCTTGCATTTCTTCCCCAAACATGCAGGCATGAGCATGGTTGCGGTGAGTCTTTTCAGATGAAGAAGAATAGTCTATTAAATAAAAGTATTCCTTTTTACAGCAGCAGCTGTTAAAACCTGCGTTATGAGGATACCGAGCAAACTGAAGGCCCTTTAATATTTGCCTCTGTTGAATAAATATCGCTGCTGAACAGTGAGCATGAGACATCGTCTGACCTTAGAGAGGTGAACTTGGGTTGATTTGAAGTCAGTCAAAGCTGAAGAAAATAGCCAGGAAATTGTGTATTTAATGTGATCAAGTGTCTGATGTCTTGTAGCCAAATAGCCACATTACTTTATAATATCAAGGAAACAAAAGGGAAATTGCAAATGTGGTTAATCTCTGCCTAAAAGAGCTATAAAACTGAAAAAGATGTTTTTGATGCAAGCCATGGAGAGCAGGAGGCAAACTGTGGATGTACAAAAAGAAAAAAAAAACATATTTTCACAACTGAAACAGAAATGCAATGTGTGGGTATATTAACCCTTGCATCTGGCAATGGAAAGATAGCGTTCACTTTTTAGTGAAAATGAAATCAATGTTCTCACCATGTTTTCAGTACACAATGATGACATTTTTATTTTAGAAGTCAATGATTCACTAACAATACACTGGACAATTACAAGTGCTTTTGCAGTGTCATACAATTATTAAAATCACTATTCATTATTTGCAAATACATTTGGATTTACTTAATTGTTTAAACAATAACAGCAAATAAAATGTGTACACAAATATAATTACATTTGGTTAGAAGATAAGATAAATTCAAGCATCTTTCAGTAGTGTTTGCATCAGTGACAGTATGAAACGAAAACTGTCACAACAATTTAAAGAACACACTCAATATATCAACTTAACCCCGGTAAGATTGCCCACTAGCTTCTGCTTTGGTTTAATATTTCAAACTATGAACGAATAAAAATTGAATATAAGTACCGGTAATATCAGAGGTGCCTCCATGCTAAAGCAGTCTGCTATTAAATTCAGTTACATTTCTGTGAGCAGCAGACAATTTGATTAACCGTTAATTGATAAGGTAATATTTCCTCTCTTAGAATATCAACTTCAAAAAAGCCTGAGAAATCAATCACGCATGGATAATGTTTTTTGTCTGCCTTTCATCTTTTTCATACTTCACTTAGTCTACAACTAGCTGAGCATGACTCAGTTTTGTTACATACATGTGCCCACTATCTATGTTGCTGTTTATTCTCGTTCTTTTTACACTTGAACAAGAATACTTCACGTTCCTCTGTGTGCTGAGAAATACATTAATAATTAAGTCAAACTAAAACTATATTTTCACCAAAAGCACCCGGGAAGTTGTCATTATAGAATAAATAACACCATACAAACAATTAAAGGTTGTTAGGTTGCATTTAGTGTTTGGGCTCTTCAGTTTCTGCAGACTGTGGCTTTCACATTTTTCAGGGAGAAGAAAGGTAATGAGAACTCATGTGGTTCTTCAACGCTGAACAGACAAATAGGCTACCTATGGAGAAACACTGACTGTTTGCACTGACATTTATAGTGCTGTTGTCCTGAAAGAAGGACAACCGGAGGCCATGATCAAATATCTTCCCTCTTTTAATGGGATGTAGTAACCTCCTACATCAGCACTTCCACTTAGACCCGCCTGTTAGTCTCAGCTGGCTGCTCTTTCGTCCCTCAGGAGAAACGTCGCAGGAAAACGAGACGTGTATTTGGAGGGATGCACACATGCATGTGCATCCACGCGTGCCAAATGCACACACGGTCGCTGAATGTAGACAGACGCTCATACATGGAGAGACAGATTCATGATCCCCTCAATCCACTTCTGTCTGAACATGGGCGGTTTGAAAACTGACATTCTCTGGTGTTTAGTGACAAATTCTGGCGACAATAATAATTGATTCCAGTTGTGCACTGGCACAAAAAAGGTACACACAGGTTAAAATATCAGATAGGCTTTTGCCAGCTGGATGGTTAGCATTTGTTAGAAACTGCCTCATTTGGCACAATATTCAGTGCATCTCCGTCAAGAAAATACACAGAAACAAACAGCTTTCAGTATTTAGTTTATGCTTAAACCTCAAACATCTCAGTCTTTTTGTGTCTGTTGCACAAAATGTTCAATGTGGGATTGTCTTGAGCATGCAGTGTAAATGCAGAGGAAAATCCTTCCTCTGAGTTGTATTGATTCCTTAGCTCAAGTCCAGTGTGCGTATGAGAATGCACCAGTGTGTGTTTGTGTGGAAATGTGATTGTTATATATTGTTGTGTATGTGTGCGCCCTCTGCATCGATCCCCACTTTGTTCCAATTATCAGTAAGGGTATGGGGCCTAATACTGCTATTCACATAAGCATTAGAGCAACAGAGGCAACCACATCTGAGAAACGAGGCTTTGGAGAGCAGGAGAGAGAGACAGAGAGAGAGGGAGAGGGGAGGAAGAAGCAGGACATACAAAGTCGAAGGAAAAGGGAGGGAAAAAAACCTGAAGTGATGCAATAAATAAATAAATATATATTTCAGGTTATTTTTATGCACCTTTTTTAAAGACTGGAGGACAGGTCCCTGGGCAGCTTCTATTCCATGAATCTCCTCAGCCCACCTTTTTGGGTCAGTCAGTCAAGAAAAAACAGACACAAACACGTTGTGTTTTTTGTGTCTGCAGTAACCTGTATTTTTGGATATGATGGCAACTTGAATAGTATGTTTTTCTTCCAGCCATTTGGTAGAGAAATGTTTTGCAAATGGGTGAGGAAAAGCAAAAACTGGCAATATATTTGTGGTACAGAGGAAAAAAATGAAATGATTTCAGTTCTTTATAAATGTCTTAAAGCTGACTGATAAACTTTGGTTTATTATCTTCAGGTCACTGGTTTCAGCCAGATGACACGACATCAGTGGAGGGTTGTTTATGACTGCATGATGATAGCGCTTGTATCTGCAGTTTGACTCAGTGGCTCTCGCAGTTCTTATGTCAAAACTCTGTTTTAAGACTTCAGTGCTCAGTTATTAGCTGAAAGAGAATTTAGAGAGAGAATCTGTTAACCTCGTCTGTACTTTCCAAAGTACAGACAAGACGAACCCCAAGTGGTCTTGAAATTATTTATAATGTGACGCAAACGAGATTCTCTTATGGGCACTTCTGTATTCATGCCAAAGGACATGAGTTATTAATGTTTTTATGCATGTACACATGCTGACAGGCCTTTTTTCTCTTGGTTGCCGATGGACACCAACAGTGTAGATTAAAAGATTTAGTGTCGTTACTGATTGATTTTCTTATTCTCCTTCCACACACACTCCTGTCTGTTTGTTTGTGTGTGTGTGTGAGGGAGTGCGTTAGAAGTGCCACGCAGCTCCTCAGTAATCAATAGTAACCCATAAACCCCGGGGTGGAGGTCATCATGGCTGACACATAGAGCAGTTATTGATCAGCTCTCCAGTTATCTTAACAGTTTAAAGGAACATACAGAGATATGGAGACTCTGTGAGAATCTTAAACTGATTCGTTATTGCAGGTCAGCACTCGGTGGCCATTATCAAGTATAGTGCCACCTAAAAATGGGAGAATACAAAGAATAGGGAGAAACATACTGCTCGGGGAAGAGAAAATGAGATGCATTCTTGTCAATTTGTGTGCGCGCGCGTGTTTGCTAGCGTGGATGAAAATCTCTCTTGCGGTTTGAGCCGCATTGTTTGATTCCACTGATTCCACAGTAAGAGTCGCCGGGGGCTTGTTGCCAAGGTTCAGCCAATTGAATTAGGGATTTGCCGTTCCCTCCTCAGTCCAACCCTCCTGACCATTTCCTGTTTCTAGGGATCCCCAAGGACCCTTCCTCTCCATTCAGCTGTGGACTGTAATTGTATTTAGGATGCCTGTGCAGAGCCCAGCGGAATACACTGCGAGGAGAGGGGAGACAAAGAGAGATAGAAAGCAAGTTGAAAGGATGACTAAACATAACGGAGGAAATTAAAAAAAGAATGAAAAACAATGAAGAAAGGAGGAAATTCTTAAAGAAGGATGCCCGTGGAGGGTGGGGGCGGTCGTGGGGGGGTGGCAGAGATAGACAGACTATCCACCCACCCAAATGGAACACAAGGTCATTGTTCTCATTAGGTTTCCAAGCCTGAATAACCTAGGCTGGTTGGAGACAGTTTGGTGTAAGTACTGCAGTACCCATGCTATAAAGCAGGAATCTAATAGGCTATTATATCCAAAGACATTAGGGTGGGAGCAAAATGATTTTCCTTCACCCTCCACCCAATTTAGAAGCAGCCATGGTATTATATCTCATAGTAACTATTATATTTCAAGTCTACAGCATTAAAAATAGCTCTGAGTATGCCATTAGGACCCATGCATTTTTAGATACATGTATAACATTACAATCAAAACAACCATTTTTATATCAGTGGACTAATTTAGCCTGGTTCATAGACAAACTGTCTCCATCTCTGCCTGGAAAACAAGTCTGAATAATGTCACGATGTTAATAAATGCAAGTATGAATTAATTCACACCAGGGGTGCAATTATCAATATAAATTTAAATGACAATGCATTCTCAATATTAGCATAACAGCAGGTATAACTCATTCTGGGCCCTCTGACAAAAAGGGCTCCTTTACATTGATGTATCTTGTTTAGTGAAATATCACCTGCCCAAAGACCTTTAGTTTTGGACCCCCTGGAGGTTTTTCTCATGTATCCAACCACTGGTGGCACCTCTATAAAAGCTGGACACAGTATCATGAATAATTGTGCAGTTTAATGCAATGCAATTTGAATTTAAACTACCTCTGACAATTGCATGGCATCGTAAGGTGGTACAGTATTCTATGTTGTATTACAATGCCATTCAACATTCATCTATGTTACAGCTAAGGAATAACAAACTGAATTTTTGCCTTTCAGTTAAACAGAGTACGTGAATAGACCGACTATCCCTCACCGTTTTATTAAGGGCATGTAGATCTCAAAATTGACACACTATATGTGTGACTCTTCATTAAAGTACTATTTTCCAAAGTCATCTACATTTGTGACTGCTCCCTCTCGGTCAACAGATTTTTACTAATGATGCTTTGAAAGATCTAAATTGATCCAGGCTTTGTGAGACATAAATACTGAAACTTCTGACTCCTAAGCAAAGACAGGCAATAAATGAACATATGTTTATATATACACTTTTCAAGCCATTATCAAATGTTCCATGAGTAAAAAAGACGAGAAAGCAACAATCATACCGTTCTAGCATCAATAATTGTGTTTGCTCTATTGTTGTACATCAGATAATTCTAAACACTTGGCGAATTAATGCTGCTTTCTGCTCTTGTTTGAGTGACATATCTGCCAGACAATGAGGGCTGAATGCATTGTGATTGTTCAGCTCTGACTCAGACTGTCACCTTGCAGCCATAGCTGGAGAACAGATCCAGCTTGACAGACTGATACACAGAGGTTCACACTTGCAGAAATGATTTATCCAAAACTTAGTGTGTAAGTAGCGTTTAAAACAATCATGTATTGTATCACTATCACACATTTTCATCACACCCTTTTCACACCCTAGAATTTGTGACTCTTCAAATTCAACAAGTGCAGCTGTGTTTCTGTCCATGCTGCCGTTTCTGCGAATGAGTACGTGTCCAAGTCCCACTATGGTTTCAGCCCCTGGCCCACATCCAATGGGACCATAAAGCTATCTTTGGTGGTGCCCAACAGTTTTGTCTGACATGTGTTGGTCAGGGTCTAACCTTCTGTTGCACCGCTTGGATCAAAGGGGGAAGCTACTCCACCCATCTGTGTCACATTTAATTTATCGCAGGCACGACAGGCCCTGCTTGCCTTGATGGCGAGGGCGTGACAAAGATACACATGTCTCCCCACACACAAACAAACACACACAGACACACACGCATAGACACACAGGAAACATAATATGGCAGGAGATGACAGGGAGCTGATTCAGGTGAATTGGTGATTAACCAGAGAAAGAATCGGGCATCAACACAGAGCTGAAATAACCAAAGGTGAAAGCATATGGCATTAGTGGCCTTCCACTCTTTCCTCCATTGCTCTAATTCTTTCTCTCTCCACTAAAGATGAGAGCCCTCCTTGGTCTTGCTTTGATGACCAGGTGCTGGGCAGGTGGTGTGGAGTGACAGGAGGTTTGTGCGATTCTGTGTGTGTGTGTGTTGGTACGACAGAGGAAAATCCATCCCCACAGTAATGAGAGAGGTGCCAACTGCTCTTCCATCTGGCATTGAGAAAACTTTCTCTTTCTCTCTCTTCCCTCCTTCCTTTCTCACCCCCTACACTTCATATCATCTGTTCATTTGCTTCTACTTCAGTATCATCCATTTTGACATTTTCAGATGATGTAAACACTCAGCTACCCACACACACTTCATCCTAGCCCAACACATTAGACCTGAGAAATTCAAGCTACACCTCCCACTGAATTTGAAATTGGTACACCGGCTACTTACAAATGGAGCCAATTGGCAAAAACATCTGGTTATGAAATATCTGTGGCTTAAATGTACTGTACTGTTGCTGTGCTTGAGAATTTGCTTTTCATGCCTCTGTACTCAATATTCCTGACAAAATTCAAGAAATAAACATGAATATCTGTCTTTGTGAGGAACCTTTTCTTACCCAAGAAAATAAACGAAAACTCTCTGGTGAGGCATACTCACTCACTTGACAACCTGATAGCTAGAGTGCGAGTCCAAATGCAATGGCAAAGGAGTCGAGATATTACAATATAATAGTAATGTGGACACTTTAATTACACATTTCCAGTGGAAATATCCACATTAACATAAAAAGCTAAATGTGATTATAGAAGGAATCCCATTGAATAATGTGTGGATATCAAAGGTTAATGGATTATTCTTACCAGTAAACTAAACTGAACCAAAACTGCTTCAAGGCAGTATGAAGGTTTTCCCACTCTGAACATTAACTCCCTACAGCCAACCGAAGGCTGCTTCATCTGCAGCGACTGAGTTGACAAAAGCCCCGCGATAAAGCAAAGCATCATTATGCATGCTGATGCACTGGGATTGCAGTACATTTGTTGAAATCTTGCACAAACAAAACCAAGTGGCTACAGAAGAAAAAAAAACTCTGCAAACTCTGTGCTGAATCAGTCTTATGGAGTTTAGGATTCTGCTAGCATACATCACACACAACCATAGAAAAGAGTAGAAGTCACTGGACACACACAGTTAACACTGAATCAAAGAACAAGCCCCTTGGAATCACGACAAAACTTTGCTAGGCAAAAGGTTGATGTTTTTGAAGCAATTTAATGCAACATAAACATGGAACTGGTTTTGTTTTCTTCATATTTGTTACTTAAGATATCTCTACAACTTTTTGAGGGGAAAGTCAGGTGAACGATATGTTCTGTTGAATTATGTTGCTTTATGCAGTCATTAATGGATTAATCAGATTCTACAACTGGCACATCTGTTTGTCAGGTAAGATATAAGTAATATGGGTCGCTGAAATAACAGGTGTGCTTGCATACATTGTTGTCACAGCGGGACGAATAACCAAGCACTTTGCATTTGTTTTAAATGAACGGCTGCAATGAGTCTTTATAAAAAAATGTCTCAAAGGACAGGAATCGTTCACCTACAGGACTGAATACACACCAACCTGACATTACTTACTCTATACCTGCCCTTTTGCTGTATCTCACACACACACGCAGGCAGACAGACATGCTTGCATATAACACACATTAATTGACTTTCCAGCTTCTTCCCAGGCATTTTGAGTGACAGGGGCCGCCAGGGGAGATGGGTAATGATGAGGCAGCTGGCAAATGGGCTGATGGGTAATGAGGGACCCAGAGCTGGCAGCGACGGTGAGAAGCTGAATTAAACAGCGTCTACTGTGTGCTAACCATGCTATATACATTCAATATGCTATTCTCTAAATGTGACAGTGTCAATATAGTGAAACCTGGAACATCAAACAAACCCCATCCGTCACTTGTCATATTGTTATATTAGCTGGAACAGAGGGGTACTGATTATCCCTTCATGTGTTTTCTTTTGCAGTGTTTTCGTCAGACCAATAACTTCTTGATCAAAACTGAATCTGTATAATAAGCTTCAACACTACAAGCTGCAACAAACTGGCCTACCTGGCTTACCTGACTTGTTTGCCCCTCATTATTTTTTTATCCCGTAAAAATACATATGATCAAAGTTTTTTCAAGCCGCTGTCCACAACTGATTTACTCTGTCATTTCTGTTTACTAGCTCGTCAGTGTGAATGCAGCACTTAGTCACATTGCTGTGGTACAAGAACACATGCCCACAACTTTTTGTTTGGACAAATTCAATGTGGCCCTACATTCCACCACCTGTTCTAATCTAATCTTTCTTTCTGCATTCTGTCAAAAAAAAAAAAAAAAAAAATATATATATATATATGGATAACACATTTAGTGGACACACCAACTGTCATCACCAGCAACTAACAATTATTTCCACATTTTTTTATGATCCTGATTACCATCAATTTGGACTACCATCAGTGGGTTGCCCTTCCTAGAGAAATAATTCTTTCTTCAGCCCTCTTAAAATAAAGAAAGACTATTTGATGTGGGAAAAGTTGTTTGAATAAGAAGAAAGTGCTGGATTCTTTGTGTACTTTGTCTGCCACAACTTTAAAGCTTTAATGGCTGCACATCTGTGTCACATTTATAACACCTTTTCCACTTTTCCACACAGACCTAGAGTGGTGAGACAGACATTTGCAGAGGTGGCAGAATATCCCTACACAGAGACTTATAAGCTTAAAAATATCTCTCGGGTATGGGGCGTTCTCTTTTAGCTGACTGCTACGGTACATGTTCAGTATCCTCCATGGGGCGCTGGGATATTGATGTGTCAAGTACAAAACACAGTATCATTTGGTGGTTTCTGCACCAGCATTTTTGGTCTACATGGAGGAAGCACATGCCATAGATGGGGAGACAACTGGTACTAACATAAATTACTTCGGGCCTGTGCTCTGCAGTATGTCAAATAGTTCTCCATGAGTCATGCTACTATATGTGCGCATTCACATGTATTGCACCTTTCCTAATCTCTGATTGTTATGATGATCTATGGCCAGCACAAGTTGAAGTTAAGGATGCTCACAGAAGGCGGATTATAATATTTAAAATGATGTTTCCATTGGTCACATTATAACTACTAAGTCTGTGTTTTTTGTTGCACAGTTGTTGGTTATTCTGATAAAACCCTCGTGCATGGACCCATTGCTCACTGTGGGATGAGGACGAGAATGAAAGTTTACCGCTTAGCTCTTCACGTGCTGGTCCCATCCAACACTAAAGCAAGCCAGTTAAACTGGCAGCACAGGACTAATATTAGACCTTTTCATTGGACTGAATTTTATTGTGTTGGATGGTAAGACGTTATGAGCTACCACAAGGTGTATTTCTTTAGGCCTTGGGTAGTTAAAGAGATAAAGGGTTGGTGACTGTTCTTGCCTTAGGGGCTTAGAGACAGTGGCAGACATTGTCCATTTGGGATGCCATTAGAATGATGTAGTGTCGAGCTTTCTGCTGACAATAGCAGGGACCTTATATGTTCTCTGTTTATTATTGGCCATTACTGATATTTACTGCGGCCACCATCAGTGGCTTGACCCCTGAAAGCTTCCCACTAACCTCTAACTCCTAACTAAGGCCCCGTCTCTGCAGAACCCCTTTTTTTTTTAGGATACCACTGTTAAACAGATGCTTGGGTTGCTCCTGCTTATCCTTTGAGACTGGTCACACAGCACTGGAAGAATTACACTTCTCACTGAAAGGTCTGCAGTTTTAATTGCTTGTGCCTGACTCTCTGGGCTTACTCACAGGCTTAGTTTTCAGCACTATCAGAATCATCCAACAGCGGTTTGTTTCCTTGCTCATTTTCATGCCTGTGGGTGAAACCTATTGGCACTTGTACACAGCTTAAATAGCTTAAATAGGCTAGACATAATGAGCAAACAGATTTGTGTCTATTTATATTCATCAATATCGAGTTAGAGGGAATACAGGACAAATTCTCTCCTATGTGGATACTATATAAAAATTCTATTGAATTGAAATATTTTCTCATGAATGTTTTGTTTTATGTATTTCTTTGTGTGTGTGCTCCTTAAAAACAAGATGGTGCACTCAAGGACTTAACTCAGGTAGTTGACCCATTTAAACCACATCAAGTTCATTAATATAAGAGGGAAATCAGTAACATCTCATTCATCTCAAATTCACATCTCACAATTTCACATTTGACACATTTCGCATTGACCCATTGTTATTTAAGGAGCAGATTAGGGAGGCGCTCTCAGCTAATACAGGCACTTTAACTCATCTGACAAAATGCTCACCAGCTCTGAGGAAAAGTCAGGTAAATCCTGCTGTACTGTATAACTTGGTCTGTCCAAGTTCTCTCCTTAACAGGGGCAACAGGTAATGCCAACATTTGGCAGCTCATTATTCTGTCCCCGAAATAAGATTTTATATAGGTTGAATGTCAGTAATGTGCTGCCTGGCTCTGGAGACGGCAGCACATGACTTCTTGACTGTGCGGCAGTCCAGCTGAGAGGAAATGTACGTTTTCAAGCGATTAGTAAAAAAAGGTGCAGTTCTTGGAATTTCTAGAGAGAATGCCAGATACCTAAAACACCCAATATATTTTCTTGTAAATGTGCTGGGAAAAAAAGGCAGGGCTGGAAAGATTGATTGACACTTATCACTTCATCTCAGTGTAATAAAAGTCTTGTAAGCTTATAAGAAAAGACATATTCAGTTACTGAATAAAATGAAGCAGAAAGTGATAAGGTAGACATCTACATATAAATGTCACAATGGAAAGCAGAAACTTGGGGAGTGAATGTAAAAAAGGACTTTCTCCAATGCAAAACCAATTTATTTGATGTTCAGCAAGAAAAACATAATTTTAGAGCACAATTTTCACATCTGGGGACTGTATGTTATATTAGCAGCATCACTAATGCCCAGTTACCTGTCAGGCAAAAATGCTTTGATCAAGGGGGGACAAATGAATGTGCTCAAGGGAGGTGGAACCAAGTCTGATAAGAGACTTGTGTGAGTTTACAGGAAATTGTGCGCTTACCTTTTGATGAAACAACATCGGTCAGCAAGCAGTCAAGCCAGCAGCGAGAGGAAATGAAAGATAAAATGAGAAAAAGAGAAGAACGTCAAAGTAACGAAAGTGTATACTCTGAAAATTGAAAAAAAAGTGAAACAGGGCAACAATGTTCACCGTAATTATTTCATTTTTGTCAGTCTCTTTTTCATTCACATGCAAACACTGAAACATTGGTTTAAGACGTGTGTGTGTGTGTGTGTGTGTGTGTGTGTGTG
>JAOXYL010000078.1:10984680-10999082 GCA_028564955.1 Terapon puta
GTGTGTGTGTGTGTGTGTGTGTGTGTGTGTGTCTGTATGTGTGACAGGAGTGGGAGTGTTGGTGAGGTTGTCTTTTGATTAATACTCCTATTTGCTACTGCCTCTCCCTCCTCAGCCCTTTTCTCGGCCCAAGGTTAGTTGGAAATATCTTGTGTGATTCCATAAGGATATTGGAACCATAATACACCATGGCACAACACTTAAAAACGCATAAGCTGATGGCTGGATTTTTAAGTGCCCACACACTTTGCAAGGTTAACTGATGGCAGTTAATTTAAAGAAAAACCTACAAGCTGTGTATCTTGATTCAGTACTTAAATTTGCACATTGCAGAACATAAATAAAAATGTCAATTAATAATTTGATCTGTTATGATTTAGCCTCAGTTAGGAGACAAGAATCAATTAATTTTAAACCTGAACTATTTCTTTTTCCAAATGCCCCCCTTGATTCTGTCTGATCTGAGAGGTTTGATGTCACAAAATGAAAAAATAAAACAGTATTTTTATGTTTACTGTGCACATACACATAAGCTGACACACCACAAGCACCATCCTGCACACACCATCCGGTGATTTAACAGGCCATAGCCCATTTGACTTATGCAGTCATGTAGAAAAGTCTCAAGGTTAATTGCAATAGCATGTGTCAGTTCCAGACCCATAAGCTGTGGCTAATAAACACTTGGTAAGCAAGAGATCAAACCCAATAACCGATTATTGACCAGGTGAATGACAAAAGTAAGATTTGTTTTGACATTGTTCCTGACAAATGATCTTATATCAGATTTAGTACTTGTGACAAAGTGACAACAGCATGAATTTCTACACTCCTACAAAGCAGACTACAGCATCTTCAGAATCTGTAAGCTTACTGCGACTTGACAGTCAGACATCTGAGCTGGGCCACTGCTGTCGGGTCACAACTTGCTTTATTCAGCAAACTTATTAATAATTACTGCAGCAGCACAAACTAATTTCTGTTATGTCTGTTGCACTGTTCCCCTTGGAAGTGGCTTACTATTGTATTCTATTGTATTCTATTCGATTGTAATAAAGGTGGCAACTCTTGTCTAGTTTTATAAAGGCTCAAGTTTCTGATTCCAACATTAACCCCCTTATGTTTTAAAATGTTTCAAATAAAGCACCTTTGTGTGACTTGTGTAAGTATTTTTGAGTTAGGCCAGTAATATGTTTTTTCTGTCAACGTTAAGTTATTTTGACACATATCATGCAGGGTGTAATCATGGTGGATGTATGTCCGTAACCCCCTCAATTGTGCAATAAAAATAAAGTGTAGAATAGAATAAGACTAAAGGATAAAAATAGGTAGTAAGAAATAATGGTGTCACAAACATAGAAACACTCCTGTCACTAAAATAATGAACTAAAATAATGAACATGTGCAGAAAATTTCCAGTGGAGTGAATTTATTCAGAGTGTTTCCCAGGTGACTAACTTTCTTGAATGGGTACTATCTTGGAACAAGGTATCCATAGAGCATATGGTTGTTAATCTTTCTTCATAATTTCAGACTAAAACACATCATATTCAAGTGAGTGAAATAGCTTATATATGAAGCCAAAGGTCATGATCAACAATCAATTTATGCTTCGGCATTCAGAATGCACAGCACGCCTCATAGTGATAAATTAGAGACTGTTAATGACAGGTAAAGCATTGCATCACTGTTCATGTCAAGAGTTCAAAACATCTTGAACAAACCCTAAAAAAAAATCACAATCTTAGCCGAAGCAAAAGTTACCATCCTTGAGTGTAATTTTGAGTTTGATCTCGGTAAAGGAAGTACAAATGTGACTGCAATATCCCACAAAATGCTGCTGCTCACATTAATTACCCGGCAATTAAGTTGCCTATCATCATCCGTCATCTGTCACACGGGGTTGTATTTTTTTCCGCCACATTATCATGTAAATTAACGACTCTTCAATCAATTAAGACACTGATCCTTCTCAGTTAGTGCTTTAGATAATCAGAGATAATAGGAATAATTAAAAAGTACAATACACAACTGCCGTCTTTGACAGCAGGGACATTTAAATGTTCTTTCCCTTCTGGAATTTAAAGCTTTTCTCAATATCATCAAACATAAATGTCTCCTTAAACTATCCATCTAGCTATCTGCCTGTAATCCTTATATACACACGTCCTCAAAATGTATTGTTAGCCAGTCTTAATGAGTGCTTTTCTGTCTCTCTCTCTCTCACACACACACACTCACACAGACACACACGGTACAAATACTTTTCAAACTCCTGACAGACTCCGTGCAGTGTCACGCTCAGTTACTGTGCCGAGCAAATTGAAGAGAAATACATTCTCCCTGAGGTTTCAACTGTGTTTATTTCTCTTTTTCACTTTCCCTTTTTTTCCCCTTTCTACCCCACATCCTCCCCATCTCTATATTTCTGCCTGATGACAGCTTGATTATGCAGAAACTGTAGGAAAGACGAAAGGTTGGGAATAAATTGATATTAATAACTGTGATTTGGCTGGCGGCATCTTGCCCAGCTATTTTCACATTTTGTTTATGTTTGTGACATTATTCAGAAAAATGAACACTTGCTGACTTGAACAGAGGAAGAAAAAAAAAAGAGGATTCAAGGATAAAATTGCAGTTGTGCATGATAATCAGGGCTAATTTTTCGCAGCAATTCACATCTGAAGAATAATTTAAATGAATGCGTACCACTAGGGGATTGACTTAGAATAGACACACTGACATGCCGCGCATTCAGAAAGCCGCACAAAGGTAGCCAATTGAAGGAGACTTGACTCTTGACTCCTATTAAAATGAACAATTACACGCCAGGGCAGTGTCCTTCAACTGGACCGTGGTTTACTGGAATTTGAACCAGACGACTGATCTGGCCGGTGGGTCATGATATGTGGATCAGAGGGGCAGAGAGTAAGGAAGTCATAAATATTACATGAAGCCACCAGAAGATAAAGGAGAAAGACAAACCTCCCCGACTGTATACGTTATATACACACACACATGGACTCATTATGTCTTTGTTGGTCGAAACACGGTGTCTGGAAGTCCACCCTGGTCTGGGCTGCCACACTGTGAATCCCTGGACCATGTTAATACGAGATGCATCATTATTTGCAGCTGAGCTTTAATACCAGTATTTCCCCCTGTGAGCTGGTCTCCATGATTCACACAAATACACCAAAGGCAGGTTCAAACACTCACGCTAATGGAATCGAAAAAGAGACGGAATTCACACTTACACAGACCCGTCAAGCTGTACAAAATAATAAGACGAATAATAAAACATGATATCACACTAACAAAAGCCAAAACAAAACCTCACCAGGCAGGGCCTCAGCATCGAAGAGCTTTTTTTTTGCTCACGGCAGGTAATTAAGAACACAAATGAGTTTAACAGCATGCCCCGTTTTTGAGGCATTTCACTTAATTTTAGTAAGTACGCAAACAGTCTTAAGTGGAAATCACAAATACACCGAAAAAATAACACAGAAGGGAGGCGTAACACTGCGGCTGCTGCACAATTTAACAAACATACACACATACAGTATATGCAGAGCAGAATGTAAATGAGCAGATAAGATGATAAATACTGGGAGAACAGGGGCGTCATTAATCTTTGAGGAGATGAGGTGTAGTAATTAAGGTTGCTGACACATGGCAGACTCCCATAGGGAGGCTGTGACAGAGTTAGACAGGGGAACAGCAAGCCTCTCTACCCGTGCCCAACACCCTCTTAGTGGGGTGCTGAGGTGAACCTTCACTGTCTGGCAGCACGGCTGACGCGTCGCCTCTGCACGGCTCTCCTCGCCCTCACATCCTCATAATGACTGTTGGAATTTCCGCAACCCTTCTCCATAACCTACTTTGCCATTTCCCCCCGCTCCTGTGAACTTTTCAGTTCTTCAGGTGCAGCGGCAGCTAAACACACAGATGGGAAATCTTTAAATATGCAGCACAAAACTACTTCCATGCTATGAGGCACTAATGTCGCACATAGGGCAATAAAACAACGGGTGACACTTGACAAATGACATAATAAAGATATATAAACTGCTTCCACAGACAAACCCCGGAGCAATATATAGTGAGGATATATTTTATGTTTTCATTTCTTTTACAGGCGAATGCTGAAAAATTGAAAAACGTTTTGACATAACTCACAGTAATTGCAGTTTTTGTGTGAAATCAGCTGAAACAGACATCTCATGCTAATCTCAACAAGTAAGACACACTTTAGATTAGACTGTGTCCCTGCTTCCTTTTGTGTTGTAATTACAGCCAATGACGCAATTCAACAAGACATTATTTAAATGTCACATATGTGGTCTCACGTGTCTAAAGAATCTCAATCTCATCATGACTACTGTGTTTACTGTTGTCTATCTATCTTTCTGACCTTTGTCATCTCAACAACTTCTGCTGTGCTTTCCCGTGGCAGTCCTAGCCATCCATTGGCTCCCTCACACTGTGACATCACAAAGATGTATATGATACACTTTGTTGCTGGTTTCCATATTAATTTGCTGACAAACAATGCTGTTTTTGTTTATTTCTGTTTTTGCCATACAAAACACTATAAACAAGATGAAAAAAATAATTTTCCTCCCTTCCTTTGTTTTCCCATTCTAATTTTTTTCACCTGCGCAGTCTGCTCTCTCTCACACAGTTAATATCCAGTTCCACTGCCAGAAGTCTGAGTCTGGATAAAGTCTGTATAAACCATGGCCCCAACAAAGAAACTTTCACTGCAGTGTCTGTGGACAGTTACGCATTGGTTTATATGTAAATGAGATTTTGAAAAAGAAGCACCTTCTCATGAATGGTGCAAAAATGACCGTGCTTACTGTGGAATCTAGAAACACCTCGTCAGGCAGCAGGCAGAGTCAGGAAGACGACTCCCAGCCAGCTGACACAGCCAGTGAGCCTCCAACTAGCAGCGTCATTTCTGAGTGTTTCTGACTATGCATCTGCACAGACATAAATAAATGTTGCACTTTGTATTGGATTCAATGATCTTTTTGCATCTTTGAAAAGTATGTTTGGTTCCCGTACAGACACCGACACTGCACAGTGCTCACTTGTCTTCAGTCTTATTTCCTAATAATGACATTTTGTGTTGGTGTCTCTTGTAGTGGTTTTGAAAGCGCATAATTATGTACACAATATTACCACAAAACATGCTGAGATACAGTGTTAGAATAATGTCTATTCAAAGAAAAGGCTCCCACTAAGCAAACTGCATTAATCAAATCGGTCATAATATATGACCGATTTGGGAACAATCCTATTTGTACCTTCTGTGTGTGTGTGACTACTGTATTTTAAACAACATTACAATCATTATAAAAGCTTTAAAAAACATTTTTAAAAAATACATCTGCACAAGCCAATTAATGGTCAGACAGTCTGATTTTGAGCTATGATTGACTATAATAATTCACAAACTGTGCTGGAAATTAACATAGTTTGAAAACTATATTTGAGCACTGAATGCTGCTCTCACTGGGCACTTGTGACTGACATGAAATTTGATTTGCACTTCTTATAAACTAAACAAGTGTGACTTGCTTGTTATTCACTGGATAAATGCACACAGTGCCAACACAGCATCAAAAGTGCCTGCTGGAGTCCACTCAAACAGAGGAAATAATCTGCATGTTTTTACTGGCGCTACTGTGTGTTGATTGGCAAATGCTTTGCTTGAGTTATTCAGTGATGTTTGCTTGTCAGCATAGGAAATGTTGCATTTTTTGTTGTATCATCAAACTCCACACAACAAAAACAGCCTGGCTTTGTGGATGTGCACTGCTGCAGAAAATTTCAAATTCCCCATAGCTCGAGCTATACGTCCACTTCATATGACACTTGTATCAAGGTGTGTGAATTCATTGTAATGGTACTTTTACATCTTAAATGTAAATGTGCCATTAATTCTGGTTATGTTCAACCTGGGCCTTTCGAAGTTTTTTGCCATAGGGGTGATTCATTGTATTCATTATTTCCTCATGATCTGGAGAAAGTTATTAACACCAATATTTCCTCTCACGGACACTGTTGTAACTCCTCACAGGTTGATATTAGTCTTGTCAATTACATAGCTTGAAACGCTTCTGTCAGATCTCTCACTGGCACTTCTGTGCTGACCTCACTTCACTGGCTTCTAGTGTGAAAAATAATCAATTTCAACATTATGGTTCGTTTTTGTTGCACTCAGCGACATGGCCCATTCATATATATCTGATATTTTAATCCCTCAAGTCATCTCCAGGTCTCTTAGGCCGCCTGACCCAAAGCTTTGGGCTTTTCCGCGGACTTCACCGATACACAAGGGAGATCATTCCTTTGCTGTCCGGTCACCTAGACTGGAACAGCTTCCTTTTAAACATCACGAGTATGTCTACAATCAAAACCAAGAAGACCACCTCAAAGCTCTTCTTAACTTTTGGAGCAAGGCCTCTGGCGTCAGTGTCAGTGGTAGAGCCACTCTCGAGTGCACACAAACCCGAAAGGTTCTGACGGTGCACCAACTACTACACTAGTGCTACAACTGGACGTAGTCACAGCTTTTCCAGCATTTTTTGTTTCTATTCTGGCACCTTTTCTCCTTAGAGGTTATCATAACATAACAAGTCGAATTGTTGTAAAACAAAAAAAAAAAAAAGAAAAAACTTCTTGGGGCACATTTTGATGAGAACTGCAGCTGAAGGGTGAAGTAAATCACTCACAGCTTTATGAATATTTCTGCATATAAAAACCCAATGGAGGCTGTTCTTTGAGTCTCTGGGCAACTTGACCTCATGTTTAGCAAATAGTGAGAAAGGTAATACTCTCTATCTAGAGCAGCTGCTGATACAGTGAGACCTTGTGAACCTTGTATGGGTCTCTTTATATTCATATAAAAGCACATTGCAGCCTCTTAATTAAATTATACAAACAGCTATGTTAGAGATGCAACCACTTTATTCTTCATTGGCTGACATGAATATCTCTTTTTGATTTCTCTAAACACTTTTTTTTCTTATTGAAAATGTGTTTTAAAAGAAGTACCCGTAGAAATCTAAATAAGCGCAGTACACTTATTAATGTCTCCCATCTGTGCCCATCAATCTCTCAACCTATCAGAAGAGCACAAAACACCTTTTGTAGGAAGTGCAGCATACATTCATCTCACTAAAGGATGCAATTCTATGCAGAAATAAGCCATAAGAATGCATAGACCAGAGATCTAAATTATGCCAATGCTCCACTGGTAATAAAAGAGACGAATACAAGTCCACAAAATGCTAAACACACACACACACACACACAACCTAGGATGCCTGAGATGTGATAGACGGAGGGAGTGACAAGATCAAGAAGACCCAGTGAATGCTGATTACCTTGTTGCCTTGACTGCCACCTTGTTTTGTTCTCCAAGCTGTTTTTTTTCTTTTTTTTCCCAAAGATAAGAAATAAACACACAAAGCACTAAATCATTTACAGCCCATGAAAACACTGAGGATTTTTAAAGTAGATGCAACTGAACAATACTCCCCACATCATTTACAGGTCATTTTTTATTCATTAGATGGATCGGACTATCCACGCTGACCAGCACAGACAATCTGAGCGTCGACGTGGGAGAACGTGCTGAAGTGCGGACATTGCGGAAACATGAACGCACCGCAGCACTTTCTAATGAGAACAGTCCCACCATCCCGCTAAACATGTCACAATCCCACTGCCCCACGTCACCAGTTTCATGCTCAGAGAAATCCAATCTATCATAATTACATGGATGTCTGCCTATATTGATCATATGTTAGTCAGGCAAGAGTGACAGTGAGCAGCGAAAATTAAAATAGATGTGAGAGAACCAGGCATGAGCTTGGGGACTTCTACTCCACTTTGGCTGAACGGCACAGGAGTCTCCGAACCTTTAATAGTCATTTTGACAGATCTTTCCCTCCCTCTTTTTCTCTCTCTTGCACATACGTACCGATACACTGATATATGTAACCTGACATACATAATAAATATTGTACAAATCTGACTTCCTTTTTTTTTTGCCGCTCTTAACACCGGTGCAGTTCACCAGTATTGCTGCCAAAGATGAATAAAACGGTCGAGCAGCCAAGTGTTTGAAATTCATGAATTATAAGTTACAACATGCCCACTAAGATGCATATAATGTAGGGAGCGATGGTAGTTCCACCCACCAACACACACACAGAGACAGACTATCACAGATGACAGTGTGTATCCCACCATTATGTTGCCTGGTCCTTTACTGAGATTAACAACAACACGAGCATGTGCATCATCGTCATCATCATCATCATCATTATCATAAATCTGCACAGTCACATTGTTTTCATCCTTTTCTTAATCACCCAATTCATCTTCATCATCAATCTGAAATCACCTCTGCACTTCTGCCACACTCTCATGCATCACATACATCTTCTTAGTTAGTCCTGACACTCAACGGAATGGATTTTGATATATTTTTCCATATTTTCATTCACTTGCTCTCTTCATTTTTATCTCATATTTGCTCCCTGCCATCATACCTCCCACCTAATTTCTCCACTGAAGGTGTCAAAGTGACTCCCTCATTCTCTGTGGAACAGCTGAAACCTTAATGGTCCCTAATGAGGGGCTCAAAAAGAGTGAAGGGACGGCCGTGCGGTGACGGCGAAGACATGAGTGACGAGAGCAGGAAAGCTGATAGATGGGGGTTGTGCGGGAGAGAGGTGAGAAAACACATTGGGAGGAAAGAAATGGCAAAAAAGAATGTGTTGATGGGATTAAAGTGAACGTGAAGGAGGAGATGAAATAGAGGTAAGGGAGGGGGAGGTGGCAAAGGGAATTGGTATAAGCTTGGGTGAGAGGTACAGTAATTGGTGCAGCAAAGACAAATAGAAACAGGCAGGGTGACTGAGAGGGGGTGATAAAGAGATACTGTAGATACCAAGAAGCAAGACACCGACAATGTCTGTAAATGACCCATAAAAAGATCCAAAAGCTGTAAAAATTGAGCTTTTTCCAGGTCAGATAGAGTGGTGTTCAGCTACACTGCCCCTATAAAAGGAGAGAGGAACCGGGGATGTCTCTGTTGTTCCCCAAGTGTTAATGTGTGATCATCCAGACAAGTAGATAGGCAACAGCCAGCTGGCCGGCCATGGCAGGATCATCACACCCGGCTTTCACCTCAGCAGCATATTGATGGCTGAGAGAGACAAACAAAGTGTAAATGCACCAGGTGTATGCAGGATCACATATTGCATGCTGGCCAAAGCGCTCACACGTGGTTGCGCCCTGTTCACATGTACACGCGCACACAAGACGTGCACGTGCACAGATTTTTCAACATCTGTCAAATTACAGCTCAGCGGGAAAGACAGCAGGAGAGCGAGGACAAAACAGAAAGACGGACAAGAGAAAGAGGGAGGGAGTAAGCAAGTCTGTCTTTCATCACCCACCTAGCAGTGGACAGTGATTCACTGAGTATGGGAGTCACACACGGACATAGCCAGGGAGGGAACAGGGAGAAAGAATAAGGGTCTATTTTTTAAAATTGCTACTTGGTAGGAGTAAGTGTTCTGCAGCACTGTGGTAAAACCACACACGATTTTGGAACTAGATATCATGAAAAAATAGAAGGGCTTTGAGAATGAGAAAAATAAAGAGAACAGAAGCAGGGGCTTGACAAAGTTAAAGAAAGAAAAGTGGATAAGAAAAGAAAAGGCTGAAGATCCAGCACTCACTCTTTTCTCTCCAGATAAAGCTGACATGATCTGGGTCGATACAAGGTAATTTGAATACAGAATGGTTTGTTCGAATACATCCAAACACACACACACACACACACACACACAGTCAAAGGTGGGGAACAACCAAAATGTGTTTAGATTATGTAAAAGCTAGCCATCTTGGTCACACACCCTTAGACACACACACAGTGGAAAAGGTGAGGGAGTGAACCACAAAAAAAAAGAAAAGGTACAGGCTTCTGACAAATTCAATTTGCAAGGGCTAGAGCCTGTGCACGCAGACAGGCCTATATTAGTATTACTCATATGATAGAGCAGCCCATCCATCACACACGCATACAAGAGAATGGAGAGGGGAGGAGAGATGAGAGGAAAGGGGGGGATGTAGACAAGAATAGAGGTGAGAACAGCAATTGTAAATAGCATCAACAAAGAGTGAAAGGTAACTTGTGTCTTAAGCCAGTCCTCTCTACCTGCGGTGTCTTCTGACCGTCTTTGTGTGTGTGCACATACGTGAGTGTGTGTCCACGTGACAGAGTGTGTTCGTTACCACTGACCTCAGGGGGAAAGCAAGATTATTAGACCCATTGTTTTGTGAAGGACAACGCCGAAGGTTGCCATCTAGTCTGTCTCCACCTTCCAATCCCTTCTGGGGAAGACACTGACGTAAGCAGGGATGGATGCACTCTGAAATGCATTTTACTGTATATTGCCATTTAGGTCACTATTCCCTAGACAAGCTCTCCTTTATGTTTCTCCTTCTCTCCTTCACACGATCTGTCTCAGTCATAACTGGGGTTACAAAAGAGGAAATGTGTGAAATTATGTGCTTCGTTTTAACGCCTGGAACTAGACCAAGCAATGGATGGGAAACGTTGGTGAACTGTAAATGCCCTTTCAGTGCAGGTCCAGTCAGACGAGGGCTTTGTGAGTTGATTATTTCTTTGTTGAAATGAATACAACAGTTCATTTCACATTGATTCCGCTTTGTTATCTTTTCATTCGACTATAAACTACTGTCCAAACTCTTTCTGCACAGATCTTCCACATTTAAAGGCATGAATTCACAATTTTCATAATTTTAGTCAGGTACCTGTAAGAACACTGAAACTGGTTAATCTGTAAGTGCAGGTGCTTTTTTGGACCTCACCTCAGTTACACTTTACAGTTTCATCGACAGTAATCATCAATCTTTCCTTTGTTTGATCGGCCATGGGAACCGTTTACTCTTGACCCTGGCAGAGACTGGGAAAAACAGTATGCCGCCTCACACACAGGTGAGTTGAAGAGCGACTCTGTTGGCGATTTATCTGGGAAAGTCGCCATCGAAACCAGAGTCAAAGTACTACAAAAGAACTTTCATCAGCGGGCCATAAGCTCAGTCACAATTGTGTTGCATCATTCAGTGAGAGTGATTTAGCAGATAATTACTTCAATAAAATCTTTGAGATTATTTCTATAAGAAATCCATTCCGTAGGCTCTCCTATTGTGAGTGGTGGGGGATCTGCAGTCATGTTAAAAGGTGTAAAATGATTTGTCTGACATTAATGTGAAGCACTAGCCATTCAAATTAGACAAAGACTAATTTGAATGGCAGCTCAATGAGGAAACACTATTGAGGGGGAGACAACAAGGGAACTGTGTGGTTAAATGAATCCATAAATAAATAAATACTTGACTGCGAATTTAGTCTCTTTTAAATTGAACGTGCTTTGAGAACAAATCTCTTACTGGTCAGTTTGAACACAGGGAACTGTGATGAACAGTTTAGGTGTTCAAATGGGCACCAAGCTATTGTTTTAAGATATACTTGAAAAATGTGAAGCCATTCTTTAAAATGTACCAGATTTGGGATTAGGATTATGCCCTATTGTAGTTAATATTGTGGAAATTCATCCATTGTGCACAGCAGATCAGAAAATGGAGAAGCGTCTTATTAAAACATGAGAAAATATAAAACAAGAACAAATTACGAATAAAGGCATGTCTACAGGAATGGGCTGAGCTAAATGAAAGGTCAGATTCATGGCATGTTTTGTTTTCATCCATTTCCCTTCACATCCTTTGTTCCTCCACTCCCATGATGACGAACGCCAACGTCGTCATGGCTGCCTACGCTCTATTTCACAGTGAGCACAGAGCGAAAGGCTCGTCATGTGTGCGCCCCCGGGGGTATGCATGTGTGCATTTGCGTGTATGTGTGCATTTGTGTGTGCATCTATGCGTGCGAGCGAATATTTTCTTAACCCCTATCCCGTCTTCCTCGTGTGTCCTTAAACTCCCGCTCCCATTCATTTCTCCCCAATCTGCATATTTCTATCCGTTTGCCAGATCGTCTCTTTATTTAAAAATAAATATATCTTAAAAAATCTGTCACACCATTTGAACTTGCTTTTGCACATAATTAATTAATGAGTATTGCAATCGGGGAGAGAGAAAAAGAAGCAGAGTAAAAGCTTAACTCTGGGCGCTGCTCTCCAGTGTATGCTCTTTTTGCTGCCAACATGAACACACACACGGACACACACAGCCACACACGCACAAAACATCCCAGCAGGTTAGATTGCTTGGACACCCAAATGTCAAGGTCACCCTCAGAGTTCAAAAACCATCACTTTGTTTCTAAACCAGTCTCCAAATGAATCCTGATAGAAGTCGCTAATGCAATCAACCTTTTAGCCTCAATCCCAAACCTCCATTCTCCACGTGGGGCAACGTGGACTGCGATGGGGCAAAGGACAGTAACGTGCCCACCGCCGCCCCTTTGACGATTCATGGGATTGCGCAAGGATAAAAATCAATGGAAAAGCATGTGCGAGTCCACGCAACCTTGAGCCGCTGTGGTCGAGGACGGTTGTGTAACTTTCGATCATTTTTTCCACTTTCCTTAACCTCGGCCATTATTTTACATCAAAGCTTGGTAAATGGCGCTCACGAGTGCCAATTTCGGGGCTCTGTGATCTTGAAGCGTCACAGGGCTGAACACACTTGTGAGCACATACACAAATATCTGCCTGTTTGGTGCCATCGCTCTGTTTGAATGGAGTGTTTATTGGCTCTCACTTGGTCCGCAGTAAATCCTCCCAAGAGAGTCCCTGCCCCCACCGGGTCAAACTCATATCAGTGCTGTGTTTGATCTTAGGGCTGTACAAAAGAAAATGGGAAACGGCAGTGCTTGTGGGGAGGATATTGATATTAGGACACTTCACAGGTCTGTTTGTTCTGCTTAAAACCAAAGTTCTTCAGAGCTGGGACACACATTTGGGGCAGAGGAGGTAATTAAAACCAAAGTTGGGTGGCTCGGGATGAGTTTTATGGAACATCAGACTATCAGGGAGTTATGGAATAGATGGACTACTGAAGTGTCACACTTAAATGACACTCTGAAAGAAACATCACATGAAAACATCAAATGAAGCCGGAAGACACTCAACAGTAGAAAAGGTCTGCTCCTGGAGAGCAACAAGGCACAGCCAATTCTCTTGATCAATGTAGTGTAAGATCTTCTCCAGCCCTCCAAGATTTTTGAAGCATCGACTTAATGTACAAAATGTGTGTGTGTGCTTCAGAAAGACAGAGAGAACACCGAACAATTTACAATATTATACGCATGTGTGTTTTTATGAGTGAGGGCGTCTGTGTGTTTCTCATTTCTGTATTTCTGTGTGCCAGTGGCTCCCAGAATGATCTAATACAAAGGCTTGGCCCTCAATTTGCGGTGTTTCTCAAGCCTATATTTAACAGCAACAAAGCCGAGACCCCAGACCACGGTTCCCTCCCCCTCAGTCAAACTCTATTCTACAACTACCAAAAGGCTCTACTTTTATCTCCCGCCATTCATCTGGCACACATATGTGGACCTTTCTGGAGGATAAACAAGTGGAGAAATAGGCTCTGTACCTCTCTCCCTCCCTGCTCTACTACACAAAGATTTCATATCCAAAGATATAAAATCACAGTGATTTTATATCCAAAGAAATGGAGCAGCTAACGGCTTTTTTCATAACAAACCGCAGAATGAAAATAGAAGCTAAACCACACTGCTCTGCTCTTCAGTTTCAAATATACCGAAATTGATGAAACTGAATCTGCAATAAATCTAAAAAAAGATCTTCAAGGAGACTTTGTCCATTTGTCAGTTAATGCTACTAAACAACACAGCTCTCTACAAGGGAATCAACTTTAACTTCCAGCTTCAAACATAAATATGTGTCAAAAAAAGTACATTACAACATCAAAGGTTGCAGCAGCAATGTACAATGTGAGGGTGGATCGATGGAATTTGGGGAAAACTGCCTCCAACTTGACATTGTTAAAGTATTATTATTATTATTATTGTTGTTGATGTTGTTGTTGTTATTTTTATTTTTATTATTTCAGAAATTGTATTAAATTAAAGTTTTACACATTTTCATGCATTTTACCTGAAAACTGTTTACTCCACAACTAAAATTTTAATTTTCTGTTCATCACATAATTCTTTTATCCTTTATGATGGCCATGTAAAGAGTTATATGGATAAAGCTTTAACCTAAAGCTTTATTCAGTTTTTATTCAGTGAAGTAGCAGCAGTAGAAGAAGAAGTGGGGAGGACACTGCAGTGTGTGTGTGTGTGTGTGTGTGTGTGT
>JAOXYL010000078.1:11019976-11033304 GCA_028564955.1 Terapon puta
GCAGTCAATGCAATGTTTGCGGACAGTGAGCCAATATTTCCGCCTTGTGTGTGTGTGTGTGTGTGTGTGTGTGTGTGTGTGTGCGCACATGAGTGTGTGTGGACAGCAAGCTGTTGTTCCCATGGTTGTGTGTTATTGATTAGTCATCTCTGTGGGCAATAGGAGCTGTTATCAGGCCTGACATGGAGACAGACGGGGGTGGATGATGCATGGGACGGGAAAACTGTTCAGACGCAAAGATAATGGAGCTACACACACACGCGCGCACGCTCACACACACACACACACACACACACACACACACACACACATGCTGCAAAGATGGACTGGTACACACTGGCACATGCTCCCACAGATTCTTGCACACACAATAGACCTGTTACACAACCGAGCGCAAACGTATTGGCAGCGATGGATTTGTTTTCAGCACCGTGGACAGCGCTCTAAATCTTGAGCAATGCCAGTACACAGTGCATATGGCTAATGATTATCTATTGTAGCGCCTACAACTATAATCAGCTATCACTCATGGAAGTTAAGCGCGCATGCCCTCAAGAATCACAATAAATCTACCGAGAGGAATCTCAGAGGTGGAGACCAAACTGAATGTGAGATGAGGGCACACGGCGGCGACCGATCCAACCAAGCGCTTCCCACAGCCATGACACATGCACCCAGGCTCCAGAAACTCACCTGTGGGAGAAACAGAGGAGAAAGAGAGAGAGAGAGGGGGACGTCAGAGTCAAAGAAATACACTGTAAGAAAGCGAGCGAGCAACTCAGCAGTGTGAAGTGTTGTTTAAATCCTGTGAACACGCTGCATTTCAACAATACATGTAAAGAGAGAGTGTTACACACACACTTATTAGCACATTTATATTTCCAGATTGTAAGTCATAAAGAAGCACGTGCACAAATCAAGACATTATGTGCAAATAGGAACTCCAAACATGATATCTGGGGTGAACAAGAAATGTTGGCGCTTTTTGATTAATTTAGCAACAAAGTCTTTTCCACATGGAGCTGAGTCGATGGTAATCATGTGACAATAGCAGTACATCACACAATCACACTGCCAAGCAGGTTTTCTGATTTTCTGAAACTTTTATGTACAACTATTGGGAAAAAGACTGATTTTTCTTTTTTATTGATCTTCAGATGTCAGTTAAGTCTTAAAATTTTCCTCATCTGCCGGCTCCCCCATTTCAGTCTTTCCTCCTTCTGAGAGCTGAGTGAGTTGTGTGTAAATGTCAGCTGTGGAACTGGCTGTCCACGAGAGGCCAACCATGGGCACACAGGGAATAGATTGTCATGGCCTGCACTCTACAATCCTCTCCTTCTCCACAGGGAAAGGTAGACTCAGGTTTTTTCCAGTCAACCATGAAAATACACAGAGGTCAAGCTTCCCGCCATGTCCTCCACTCTCACTGATAAAACGGACAGGGTTAGGTAAGGCCATGGAGCAGGTACAGGGAAAGCAATCCATGAAAAGGAATTTCCATAGCAACTTAAGGTAAAAAGTGGCAAAAACATGGGAAGGACTGGGTGTTGAAATTTTGTAAAGGCTCAGCGATCCACCGATGTGGTGAAGAGTAAAATCATTATATGGTTGCTCAGAGTATGCCTGGGCAATAAGGCGATATAATACTAATAACAGAACCAAAAGATACAAAAACAATAAAATATTTTGTTCTTCTAGGAATTATGCTAATAAAGATTATTAAACTTATTAACAATCTTGAGAAAATAACCATCATCTTTATTTAACCTTGTGAACTTATTATTCACAGTATTTTGTACAGTAACAGCTCAACAAGGTCAGCGCTCCGAAGACAACCAATTAAACCCAGATGTTAGGCCAGCTTATTACAGAAAAACAAACTCTGACTATTGTCTGTTGTCTAGTCTAAGGAATAAGTGTGAATGACTTCAGAGCGAATTCAGAGAATTCTGAGAAAGGCCCATTAATACAAAAAGGAGAATCAAACATATTGTTCTGATGAGAGAGAATCTGCAGAGATCGATGCATCCTCATAGAAAAGCCTGCTAATAATACAAGGCTGAGTTGAGGTAAGATTGAAGCAAATGACACATCTTCCTCTATGACCAGAAAACTTGTTCTATACCAGCGTCATTCCTTTTGTAAAAAATCCTTATAGAAACATAGCCACCATAAATGTAGAACTTATCACTGAATATAACTTGGGTCCAGCTATGCGTGCTTACAAAATCCTTATTTTGATTTAAAAAATTAAATGTAAAATTAATTTCAGCTGACAGCCATTGAAAACCTTAAAATCAAACAATTAAAACGGGCTGCAGTAATTTATTTGCGCCTGATTAACTTTTTGTTCTCGGATAGTTTGTTTTGTAGCATTTCTTAATGGAGGGACATGTTGCATTGAGAACAGCACGGATGTCCCTGAATGATTACATTATGAAGGAACAGAATTACATTTACGGAGCTGTGTCTACAGGTCAAGCTTTCAGCCTTCGGTGACATCTTCGGTGTACCCACGAAGCTCCTCATTTCGCTCTAACTGGCCTAATGAACACATATGGCTGCCTTCCTGAGCAGACATTATACTGAACCTTGTCCGTGACTGCAGCAGAATGAATATAGACATCAGCTGATAACTGTCCCTACTGCACTGTGGATATGGTCGCTGTTTAAAAAAAAACATGAACAAAATACAGAAATACGCATTATCTTCACTCGCCTTTCTTAGGGCTTGTCTCAGTACTATTGTGAGATTATTTATATGCTGAAATCTGATAAGTCAATGCACTGTCTCTCACCTCTCTTTCCTGTCACTGGGATCTAGCCTGCAGTCAAAACATTCCCTCTCCCGTATCTCAAAAGAAAAAAAAATCATATTTACTTTGTTGTCTGTCCTTATTTAAACAGGGATTCACAGCTCTCTGATTTGGGGCTGACTGACTGGATGGATCATCATCACAAAGAAGTCTTTTTTCACTCCTCAGCGACGGTAGAGTTTAATCCAATTTGCATCACATTGTCTCTCAGACAATACGGTGGAAATGAAACCATTAAAATACATCTGAATTGCATAAAACAGTGAGATCATGAAAGTGTTAATAAAATAAGAGCCACAAGACGAAGATGACAAAAAGGACTTTTTTTTTGTCTGTTTTAATGCTCGAAATACCAAAGGGAGCTGTGGTAGGTCTGGTGTTCTCATTTTACTCACAAACTAGAGGAGGGGCCAAATATCTGACCATCAGCTTGTTACTAAAATCTATTTTTTACATCATTGAACACCATTTCTGCCAGTCTAATACGGGATCAATAAAACAACAGAGGACCAGATGTGATTTGCTGTATATCGAAAGCCATTTTGCTTATCTATCTTTCTGCATCTCTTTACAAATACCAATTAGGGGAGAAGGCTGGGAAGTGACAGTGCTGCTCTTTTTAGCAGGCTAGACGGTCCTTCGAGGGGACACAACAACAGATCACGTACGCATGCGCGTGCACAATGAGGGAGACAGACAGACAGCACAGAGGACAGGGAAACAAAGGAGAGGAGACGGGCTGTTTATATTTGGGGGAAAAACATATACTTTAATGGAGACTGCTTCAAAATGCACCACGGACTGACACTGGACTGACCCCTCCGTCTCCTTTTATAATAGAGAAGAACAAACATGAGCACAAAAAAAGTGAGAACAAAATGAGGACAACAGCAAAAAAGCATCATTGTTAGGAAACAATGAGACGGAGCATTATGTAAGCATCTAATTTTAATTCTTCCTCAACGGAAACATCATTGAAATAGATAGCAGTCCAAATCTCCATCTCCCCAATAATAAATATATCTGGCAGTGCATGAATTCATCTGATTACATAAGCGTTTCCATGTGCACACACACACATACCAAATTTTGTTGATGGCCAAATTAAGAGAATAATTAGTTATAATGGCGAGGACGGTGGAGCAAGATATTGCATAACCCTGTTTTGAATCAAGCTGACAAATCAATGGGGAGTCTGTTCTTCCTGCTTAGATTGTGCTGCTCTCCCTCGAAATGTTGACTCACTTATGTTTTTGACCAGGAAAAGGTAGTGCTCTGTTGAGAGCTGTTCACTGCAGGGGTGTGTGTGTGTGTGTGTGTGTGTGTGTGTGTGTGTGTGTGTGTGTGTGTGCGTGTGTGTATGCGTGTGTAGAAATCAGGAAAGCTGCCGAAATGAACCGACTGAGAAGAGCCTGCCCACTGTATTCCTCTGCGAGCTGTCTCCTGTTTTGCCACCTCTCATCCTATGTTTATTCTCACTACTCATCTCTAACAAGGCATGAAGCACACCAATGAGAGCTGATGAAAGGATCTGAGTGACAGCTGAGGTCGGATGCGCAAAACGACAAAGATCCCTTCCACGGGGAGGACCCAGATGCAGCGGGGCCAGCGGGTCGTGAGCCAAGTAACCTCCATGGACAGTAAACACGATGCCTATGCCGCCTGCGTAACAATAACCCTGAACTCTGACCGTCACACCATACGGTGGGTGACCCTGTGCCCTCCAACAGCATGGATGCTAATGGGACAGACTGTGTTAGTCAAAACACATTAGCCAGGGCATCAAGGTCAAAAAGTCACTTGGTGAAAGAAGTTGTTTTGTGTCTCATCTTAGCTTTCACAGCTAGTGACACCCGGGTGTTTAGAGAGGCCTCCGAGTGAAGTGCTGCTGTTACTGTATGGAGGTAAATGGCTGCTTTGTAAGTAGGGCCTTCCAAGAAATGCCTGGTATTATTGTGTGTGTGTGTGTGTTTGTGTGTGCACACGTGCATGTGCGCAATGTATTGATTTTCCTTTCCACCTCTTTTCTCATCTTTACTTCGCTAGCATACCTGTATTTTTCTATTTGTTTGCGGACAGTTTCTCAGAGTTCACTCTGATGGAAAATGCGATCGTGTGCCATCCCCTCACTTTCTTGCTTTTTCCACCACCCCCCACCCCCGACTAATAGAAATTCTGTTAGTATGTTTGTACGGGATGAGAGATGAAAATGATTTTGTGGATAGGAAGAAAGATGGCAATGGAAGGGAGGTAGTAGGCGATAAAAAAATTGCAGAGGATAGAAAATCGATGAGAGATGAAATATATCAGAACCCCTGGAGCAAGGTCAAGAGGATATGATCTCTCACGACACACAGTTGTGCCTCACTGAGCCGGAGGGAGCAAGCGAGATGGAAAGAGAGGAGGGAGACAAAGAGGGGGAGGATGAGGGAAAGGAGTCACTAAGAAAGACAAACGAGGGCGGGGGCCAAGACAGACATACAACTTTTCTTGAGAGAAGCCACTGTGCATTTATCAAAAAGAGCATCCCACTCAAAGTCCATATGTGCCCATAAGGGCAAGAGTACTGTTACCACAAGCAGTGGATGCAGTTTGCTGATGTTGGCACAATAGTGTCTGGTACAAAATGTGGAAATTAATCTTCCTTCAGTCAGCCTTCTTCCCACACTAACTAATTCAGCAGCTAAGTAGCTAAAGGGGCCAGATCAGCAGGCTGTGTCTCCACCCCGGGTCCAAGTCCTGGTTCCATATGCACAGACCATTAGAGCCCCACTCTCACCTCCTACAGAGAGCAGAGCCAGATAACATCTGTCTACAGCTACCTCCCTGCAAACACTCAACCAATTAAAGGGCCATTAGCGCACAGGCTTAGTGGGTGGTGTGTGGGTCAGTATGCCTGTTTGTGTTTGTGGTTATTCTCTAGGTTAATGTAATCTTTTTCTTTCTGGTAGATGAACTGTAATGTGTTATTTTCAAATCTATTGACATATGCACAGCAAACTCTAAAACACAAACACACATTTATTTCCATGTGACCTTTGTTTTCCCTCTCCACTGACTTGGCCCCACCCCCAAACATGTATCATTCATTAGTCGCCCCAGTCTTCATCATACAATTTTAATTCATAATAGGGACAGAAGTAGGTCATTTGACAAACATGTCACATCTGCTCCAATCAAGGCTGCACCTCCTTTTAGCATCAATGTTTCATCCCTGCTTAGCACGAGAACACCGGCTTGAGATAGTGGCCGGAGACGCACCTGAAATAAAGGGAGCTGTTGTTTGTGATGACGTGCCGTTGGCATCTCACAGGTTCAGCCCTGCTGAAAATGCTATTAGTACAGACAGACCTGTCTTCTACCCTGGGTCTATTTTCTGAAGTGATATGCAATTACAGAAGATGTAAACTCAATTTTCCCAGGATCTATGCAGTTCTGCACCACTAAAATATAACCATCACAAAGCATTAAGAATTAAAGATTTATTAGCCAAATGCAATATAGGAAATTAGACCTTTAATTCATGGTCCTATTGCCTGAGATTGGTTATTTTCTGTGTGTATTATTTAGAGCATGAACACAATGGTACCAGAGATGCAAAAACTATTTAACGTTTGTTTTAAACTACTTGAATTACTGCAAGAGCACAGTTTGTTTTGCAGTGGCACTCACTCCCCTGAGCTTGCCAAAACACTGTTTCATTTTTCTTTGAATGTTCCTTCTTGATTTCTTTGGCATTTGCAGGCTAAATCTGAGCAGTTTCCCAATTTTGCATGTAAATACACAAACATGAAAGCTGTTGTAAAAATCTTATGTAAATATTATGTTTATATATGTACATATATATATACACACACACAAACATACATACATCAACACGACTTTTTACAGAAATGCAGAAATGGCAATTACAAAATGTCTAACGAGAACAAGAGGAGTTAGGAAGTGAAACAAAGAGGCCAGATGAGGTTCAGACTCTGTCAGTGTGCCCCAGGTGTCAGCTGGCCCCCTGTGGTGTCCTCTGTCCCTCATCACTGACCCAGAGGAGGCAAAGTGTCTGCTGTCCCCAGAGTGCCCTGCACGCCAGCCTGCTGCCCTGCAAGGCAGTCTGTCTGTCCACCAACTGGCAGAGCAATTGCTCAACACAATCACAATGAATACACGCACACACACACACACACACACACACACACACTCCAAAATCATACTAAACAAAATTTCACAGTTTAACAGTGGATCAGCAGTGTTCACTGTAGGTGGTTTGTATTTTTGTACAGAGTGTGATATGTTAGAGATATGCACATGGAAATTTTTTTAAAATGTTATCTACAATAATCTTGCAATATATGGGATTTTCTTGAATAATAAAGCATGTAAATTGTAGTAAATTTGTTTGGAGGTCTAGATATCCCCAGAAGCAACCATTAAAATATCCATAATTTATTATAGCACAGTGAATTGTGTGTATTAAACTGTGTAATGTATTTGTGTTCAAGGGTATTTAGTAGTGTATTTCGGTGTGTTTCTCTCCCTAAAGTTCCCTGTGGAGAGATAAAGCCTGTAGCCACTGAGCTTTGAACGCATCCACCACTGGAGACAACATGCTGGCTTTCAAATCCGCATGTCCAACAAGAGTCACTCGCTCTGTTTTCACACTGCTCACAGCCATTAATTTGTAGCTATAGCCTAACACACAGCAGTGACTTCAGCATGGCTATATGCACTGAGTTTTAACTTGTCAAAGGAATTATCAGTGCCTGTGTGTGTGTTTGGTCCACAACACGGAGCTTGTGGAATCAGGAATGAGGCTGTCATCCACGCTGTACTTGCAGAGGAAGCCGACAACCAGCAGAGCAGCGATCGCTGCAGCTGAATATTCTAGTCTGAGGGGGATGGGACTAATTCAGCATCAGAGCTCAGGTCTAATGGGCTTGTATATTGACACTAAGTTTAATAATGACCATACCAGCTAACAGAGGTAAGGAGGGCTATAAAACGTGCATTACTGTAAAGGTAGGCAAGTGCCAACTGCGCTTAATGTTCTTGTGAAACTAGGAATGAAGAAAAATATAGGGATATCCGGTCCAATTATGGCATCCTCATTTTGTGCCACTAGTTTTTGAACTGACAGTTATTGCCTAAACAAAAGAAAATAGCTCTCTCCCTGCAGTCTCTGAACATCACTTCTGCAGACTACAGCAGATCTCGATCCAGACTGAGGATAGGAGAGGAGAGGAGAGGAGAGGAGAGGAGAGGAGAGGAGAGGAGAGGAGAGGAGGTATGCTCAGACAACCTCTGTCTCTTCCACTTATTGTTACAAGTAGAATATTTATCCATGCCTCAGTGCCCAACAAGAAAACACTGGAAGTCATTCTCTCTCCCTCTCTTTCTCTCTCTCTCTCCCTCTCTCTCTGTCCCCCTTTCTCTCTGTCTCTCACTTGCTCACTCACTCTCTAATCTCTGCATGGTTGCAAGTGAGTTATGTGAAATAAAAAAAAGGCCTGTCCACTTGAGCAAAACAAAGTAAACAACACACTGCCCCTGCGCGCTCAGCCTTTCACATATTCCTCTTTGAGGGTGAATGCAGGTCTGTGTTAATTGAGAAGTACTTTTGAAAGTGGCACAATTACATTTCCTGTCTCACAAAATCTTCCTTATCAAAACCCTCACATGCAAAAAAACAAAACAATTACGGCTTCGCTTGATGACAGCAACTAGGATTATGAGCGCTAATGAGCACAATCAACAGCACTCGAAGCGGCTGCACGCGTGTGTGCACGTGGTCGCTTCTGTGAGTTGTGTAGGTTTGCAGTCCCGCTCCGTTTCTGCACCAATAACTTGCAATGCACCATGAGATTACGTGCACTATAGTGCTTCATATCACAACTGAAATCAACATCATTGATTTCATTATTCACATTTATTATAATTTAAGATGTCACAATAAATAAAATACTTTTTGACAAAATAATGTTTTTTATAATCAACAGTCCAAAAAGATTCATTTGACAAAGATATTCTCACATGTAAAAGCTGATACCAGCAATCTTTAGTAAATAAAAGACTTGATGATGTAAATGAATGAATTGGTTATTAAAACAGTGATACATTTTCTGCTAATTGACTAATCATGTCATCTTTGCATGTGTGCTTATTTTATTCATCACCATTTTGAGATACTTGGACCATTTGAAAATGGGCTTTGTTTATGTTTGCTGCCGACATTTGACATAGACTGTTTCTGTCATTTGCCATTTGCGCATGAGAACACAAGATGTACAGTACAGCAGTCTGTCACATTACTTCGTGGTCCTGTCGGCCGCACTCTCACTGTGTTTTCAAACACCATTGTAGACGTCAGATTCATTTGTGTGAGACACAGTGTTGACGCAGCCGCGCCTGTGCCTGAATTAGCAGTCATGCTTGTCTGCTTTAAGGGGACACGGGACAGGCCATCACTGAGACGGCATACTGCTCACTCACATTAGCAGCTGAGAATATTCAGGAGTTGATTATCTGGAGGGAAGGAATCCTGGGACAAGTGATGAACGAGACAACTTCCTGCGCACCTTCAGCATACACCCGTGTTCAGGATGTTGCAGAACAACCTGTTAGAAATGCTCGCAACATACTAACAACATATTTCTCCTCCAAACAAGAACAATCAGATCCCTTGGCTGCTCTCGCCTTTGTTCCCCTTTTAGTAGTGACAAGCCCAGACGGCGGAGGGAGGTTGATAGAGGAAGGGGAGCTGCCTGCCTGTGTCCTATTTGTAGCGGTTGCCAGACTCTATAAAATCCCCCTCTAGTTGTGGAGAATATGTCGCCCACCCACTGACAGCCTCCTCAGCTTGACACACTCTGCATTGCCAGTGGGAGATAGTGGGAAGAGATATGCAACCCAGCTGGGTTAATCCTGTTACACAGCTATGCACAGACCACAGTCTCACCTAGAGAACCCATACATGCATAAATCAAACAGCAACACCTTAAATAGTGGAACAGGTTTCCATGCGTTGGAGTCAAAATGAAATATTTTACCTGTTCACAATGAAAGTCTTAAAATTATAGAATTAGTAGAGCATGGGTTTTCCACATATAACATTTCTAGTGGAGCAATATTTACCTCTACAGCACGCCAAGATTAGTAGGCTTAGTAGCCATGTTATGTAGTCAACCCCCACATCACCAAATTCACATTTATCACTGAGGATGGCTGATTCTGATGCAAATGCATCAATCTCCTCACAGTGACGTCCGCTTGATTATTAAAGATAGCAATTAAATACAGGAACAGTCCTGTGTAAACCTGCGATGTATTCAGCCCCTTGAAATTAGCTGCAAGTTAGACATTAATATTCTTCAAGCACATTTATTTCATATTGAAAAAGAATTAAGTCTATTTAGAAAAGCAAGTGAGTTGGAAACAAAAATTAATGGGGAGAAAGTGACCATACACATACAATGAATTTCAATTACCCTCCGTGTGCTGTCCGTGCTCAGACACTTGCTCCCACCGCACAGCAATGAACGCGCACACCAACTGGGTGTGGAAACCAAGAAAAAGAATAATTCTGCTGCAAAATGATATTTCACTAAAAATCAAATCCAAGTAAGAGTTTAATGAAAGATGAAACGCTGTCATTATACACCTCTATCTCTCACAATCTCATTCTAAACTCATAATTCATCTTTAAGTAAGAATAAGTCAACTTAAAGCAGCCTTTGCTCTTTTTACAGACAGACATTGTAATGGACAGAATGTTTGTTTTCTGAAACTTTTATCTTGTGTGACTCAGTGCACCACTTACGCAAAGACCAGCTTTATGAGGTCTGTTATCATCAGTACTCTAAAATGCTTGATGCTTTCCACTTCCTCCGAGTAATGTAAAATGTGCAGCAGGTACAGGCCTACATCCTCCCGGTCTGCTCGTGTGCATTCTTGTCTTGTTCTGTGATACACTGTTGCTATGTGTGACCCAGCACAGAGCACTTCTCCTTGCTGTTTACAGCAGAAACAAATGCACTACTGCTGCACATTCCCAGCAGCACCGGGAGCTTAGCATGTGATCGGGGCTCACAGAGGGGTAGAAAAACTTTTTTTGCTGAAAAAAGGGGAAGTGCACTTTAAGCGTGTTTCCATTTGTCACATAGCAACAGCAGCCACCATCACCAGTGCTTCCCGAAAGCATTTGTTAAAAAACAGGGCTGCTGTAGCGAAAAAAAAAAAGGGACAAAACCTCTCTGCCTTTGACTAGGACATTTGTTAAGTTTTGTTTCACTTGACATTTCCACCATTCTGCAACCGTTCTGGCCTGAACCTTTTAAGATCCTTTACATTTTAGGGATTCAGCAAGTGCTCCGCGCTCAATAGCTCAATCATTACATCAGTTCATTCGGGCCGAACATATGCAGCGCCACAAGTGAAAACGACTTAAAAGCAGAGTCTCCTTGATATCTTATCTCGGCCCTTTAACCAGCAGTGGAGGTGCACAGTGTCAGCTCCTTGTCACTCTGTCGGCTACCCTAGTGTCCCACTCCATGTTAACATGCAAGTCCCTATCCAGTAAGCATTAACATGCAGGGCCAGAAGCCGCTAGGTGGGCCTGAGCAGAGCCCAAGGCAGGTGGCAGATAGTCAATGTGCATGCTCCTAAATCATTCATGTAGCTGGGTGGAGGGGGCTGTGTGTGTTTGTGTGTGCTTGCGCGCGTGAGAAGAGAAAGGAGAGGCTTCTATTGATGTTACAATATAAGAATAGAAGAAGTGAGAAGGAGCACTGGATGAAATAGTACTCCATATCCCTTTGTGGGATTTTGCGAGTGGATATAATTCATTCGTATATTCCTTATTACCATATGGGTCCCCTGGATGGAGCAGGTAAAAAGATAAAGAAATGTGGGAAAAGAGAGGGAGGAGAGGAGGAAGGGGCGTGGAGGGTGGGGTGGGATGGGAGCGGGGACTGATGGGATTGGAGGAGATGAGGGGAAAGAGGGAAGGTGAGACTGACATTCTTGAGAAGGGGGCAGGCCATGCGGGCGAGGTTTTGTTAATGAATTAGTATGCATGGCTGGTAGCACACAATGACCTCGAGCAAGGAGCTGACACGCCACAGACACGAGACTGAAACTAACTCTAACACCACAAATTATTACCTTTTCATTATGGAAATTAGCCCGTCCTTCTCATTCCTCCCACTCTGTCTCTGTCTCGCCTCTCTCACCTACTCTTTTTTCCATTCCTCACATCTCCCTGCTTGCTCCGGTATATTGGAGGAAGAATGGTGTTGACTCTGAAAAGCAATTACCTGTCATTTACCTGTCTCTCTCCCCCTCTGATAATGAATTTCAAGTGAAAGGTGAAATAATTATCTTTTCTCCCACAAAATCAAAGCTGTGGGCGGGGACAGCCCCTGTCACAATATGTGGCATGCCATATGGGATTAAAGGATTCTCAGTAACACATACGCCCACATACTGTATATACACACCAACACACACACACACACACACACACACACACACATACAGTACAAAGTTCTTCTTTGAACTGCATTTGCATGAAGAATACATTCAGATGTATCCGAGACCGTGACAGCAAGTCATCTTTGTGCTCACTGATGGCCTGTGTGATCTTAAAGTTTAGCTTTAGATATGGCAGCGAAACTCATCTGGTGGAAGATTTACTGTGGCTGTGATAAACCGATTGCTTTCGGCAATACAAGACGACACAATGACCATTTTTATGTGTCATCATGATGGTGGATGAGTCTGCATATTGTAAAATCTGATTTTTTTTTTGGTCTTCTGTCACAATTATAATGTCTCCCGTTTAGGAAGAGAAGCTTTAGAACCAATTCGACAATCACTACCCATGTAATATATCCCATATTGAAGGGAAAGTTCATTCGAAACACTAAACCACTACTGGATATGTTAAACATTCATTTGAAAAAAGAAAACTTTACCAGGAGAAGAGAGGGAAAAACATCAGACACACATAGTTTAAACAACTATCATTGAATTCTGTGTTTGCAGGGCGCAAACAATGGTTTTAAGAGAAATCGATGAGGATGCTTTAACTTTCCATTGGGGAAATCACAACAGGCCAAAACAAACAAAAAACTGCAGCAGGAAAATCTAAAAAAAAGAAAACAATGGAGCTGCTGTGCAGTGTAAGTATACCAGAAATATGGTGAATGGTTTGATTTATGACCTAAAATATATGAAAGAAGTGGAGGCTATCAAACCTTAAGTAAAGAACTGCCCTTTTTCAGCTTTATCTAATGCATATTTACACAGCCCTTCTTATCTTTTATTGGCCAATTTTGTTTTATTAACTTTATTAACCGCAAAGGGTATTAACCACATACTGTTTTCCCATAAAAACTTCATTTTGCTCCAGAGTAGACAAGCAACTTTCACGCTAGTGTCCTTTCACTGTATGTAAAACAATGCTGAAGTCATTTCTCTAAGGTTTCATACAGTCAGGGGAGAATGTAAAAATAGACAGTA
>JAOXYL010000078.1:11033404-11054006 GCA_028564955.1 Terapon puta
AGACGAAATTACCTGACTTCCTCAACAACCTGATCGTCTGTTTCCAGCTAATCAAATATCTGGCCTTGCGTCAAGTTATGCCACAGAACAATGAAAAATATGTAAACATTAGACCACCAGATGTATCACAGAAAACAACTGCTCAATAAATTCGGTTTCATCGCTCTGATGTTGGTTCAAAACACAATTATGGTTTGTGTGAGCCAAAGAGAGAGAGAGAGAGAAAAAAACAAAACAAAAACACTCCCATCCCTGCTTCCTCCTGTCTCTGCGCCCTCCTTTACCGTTTGCTTCGTCAAGGCAGTCTGCGCGCGTGGCGCGTGTGTTTGCTCACCATGTGCGGCGCGTGTGCATCTATGTGGTGGAGGATGTTGCATAAGCTCTCACAGCGGGCAGCTGCTCAACATGAAAATAAAATGGGGAGACGGAGAAGATAACGGAAAAAAGACGGGGAGGGCGCGGATGAGGAGGAGCAGAAGAAGCAGCAGGAAGACAACGACATGGGAGGTGAGCAGCGGCAGAGTGCGGGGAAAAGATGGTTGCTGATTGCTGCAGGTTCCTCCCCGTGGCAACTTCAGGGGGACAGCTTCTGGCAGCAGGCGACAACAAGGGCTTTAAAATGATAACTGTTGCATATGGACAATCACCCACTCCCTCTGCCTGCAAAATGGTGAGTGAGTGGGTGGGGAAGGCGGCAGAAAGAGAGGAAATGGGAAAATAATAACAAAGACAACAAAATATGAATATATGAAAACCCATCTGAACTTCTTCCAGGATTTCTGCCGTATCTGGAAAACTTACTTTGCAAATGGTTGACCTTATGCGCCCTTTTCCACACAGCATCCTTCATCTGATGATCTTTCCATCTTGCATCCATACATTATCTATTTTGTGTGCGTGCATATGTGGATGTGAAAGTGTATACGGTCTGCTTATGGCCCAGAGCATGATGCCTCTGTCGATATCCAATCACTGTGAAAAACTACACTCTGTGAACTAAAAGCGAACCCCAGGGAGCATCAGACATTTATCTGCGTGTAACAGGCTTCCTCAGAGTTGGCTGGGACTGACACACACAGTATGCATCGTGCTTGCTTCTCATAAAGATTCACACGTTTCACATTCACAAGTAGGATGACATACTATCCAGCGCGATGGCACAAAAGAGACTTGAATAGATTAGCTAAAAATGAAAAACTAAGAAAATTCAAATGGCCTCCATCCATCCCTCTTTCCCCGCCTCCTTCACTCATTCATAATTAGATTGTGTAGTGCAGCATCCTATATATGGCTGTAAATAATGAGTTATACTTGGCATCCTTTGATAGTCCAATCTGGTTTTGCAAAGCACATGGTACTATACTGTAAGATATGTTAATTCTATGAAAAAAATTTACATTACATTTTTGAGCAAGCTTATTTCTAAAATAAGATTTTATTTTGGGGTTTTGGGTTGGCTACAACCCATAATCAGAAAACTCATTAATGCCCAGATGAAGAGGAACTAATGAGCAAAAGCAGCACATGTGGTTTGTTCTCCTGACATTATTTCTGGCTTTCGGCTGATTGTCCATTTTGCCCCACGCAGCAGCAGAGACAAAAACAGGCTGCAACGCTGCCGCATAGACAGAGAAAAATGGATAGAGCAACACAGGGAGAGTGCAATCCTCAGATAAAGAGAGAGGTGCATGCTGGAATCTCAACACCTGATCCACGAGAAAGCTAGTTAGAGGCAGGCTCTTTGATCTCTGGAGAATGGCTTGGTTTGTGGAAAGCTGATTGGAGACAAATCCGCGTTACACACTCAAGCGCACCTACACACAAGCGTGCACACATACATACACACGCGAAGGACATTTTGCTCTTTTAAAAATAACACATGTGGACACTGAAAACAAAGTGCTCTGCACATCATGTCAGTAATAACATAGTTAGCACGCATCCACCTCATTAACACAGAGAGCACTCTCAGGCCCGCTGGAGACCATGTAGCCACTCTTTGTATGAGATACCGTTTATCTGATAATGTGTTTGCAGGAAGATAAAAACTACTCTTGATGCTTTTTTTTTGGTTAAAGAATTTAATTCTCTTTTCAAAGCCAAATTCTTTTCTTTCTTTCTTTCTTTCTTTCCATGTTCTCTCTCTCTCTCTTTCTCATGCCCTACTTTTCCAACGGCAAAAGTTGATATTATGCAAATGCTCACTAATGCTAATGTTTGAAGGCTGGCACAGGCTTCATTTGCATATGGCAGCACACTCAGCCAGTGAAACAGTGACATGCTGACCCTGGTCAGGTTGCCAAGGGAAACCCCACCCCCACCCCCCTACCACCACCACCACCCCGACTCCCACACAAAGACACACAAACTGAAAATCACGAGTGAACACACTTTTATCCTGACTACAACAACGCTGGTCACTTTCAATTCAGGGGCCAGCAACTTTATCGAACAGACCGCGTGATGTTTGCCCCTCGACTAAAAGGATATCCCGTGGCGAACACTGTCCTGTGATCCAACAGGCACAAAATGACGTGGTAATGGGCTGCTTTTGTGTCCATCACAGCCACTTAGCTCTGCTTTTGAAATGGAAATAGTTGGATTACTGACAACAATAGGCTCAGTCCCCTTTTGGTTAATTTTTACAACAGAATGACGAAGAACTATGTTAAGCTCCTCTTCCTCTTGCCACAGTCTAAAAGAAGACGTATTTCCGCGTTTCAAAGAAGCGCCGCTATTCTTTTCCCGGTGACGAGCAGACACACGTGCATAAACACACATTTGCAGCACAGTCAGATAGAGGAGTGTGCGACAAACAAAGATGCATGGGAGCATGGTCGAGTAGGCAGTGTCGTTTATATGTATGTGCCACGCTTTCGGGCAAACACACACACTATCCGTTTTTCCTGAACAGAACAATGGCTGACAGGGATGGATGTTCTGGATCCCAGCTGCTTAAGGATTATGTGAATGGGTCTTCTCAGCACACGATAAGCCAATAAGACCTTTTCTTGGACAGCACATCAGGGCTGCTGGGATGCAACTTTCAGGAATCCTCTTCCAGTCAGAGAATCTGTGCATATATCAAAAATGACACACACATTTGCTGAGAAAGTAGACAGAGAGAGCTGTAACGAGAGGGAGGGCACGAGAAAGAGAGAGAAAAAGGGGAGCGGGAGGAAGGGAGGAGTCAAATGGGTGGATGTGATTTACAGTCAGGCTGGTCGCACGCGTATGACTGCTCAGATTCAGAAGCTGCAGCAGCAGCAGGTCCAACAATTTCTATCTGTTTATCTTTTTATGTAAGGAAACACAATCGGGAGGGAACCAGGCATTTTTCACCACAGCCTGACACCCCTCAGTGGTATGATATCCCCCCCCCCCCTTACGTTATCTGAGCCCATGTCAGGAATTCATACAATCTTTTTCCCTATACTTTCACTCTTACACCCTTTTCTGTTTCTCTTCCATTACCTGACACAATCTCGTCCTCCATTATTCTCCTCTTGCAGCAAAAATTCCATTTCATGTTGGCGTCTGCATTGAGACACAGTTGACCAGATGACACACTGCTCAGATCGATCTAATGATACCAAGGGATTGTTTGTTTTTCTTTCATATGCCCCTTGTGAAAGGTGTGTATTAGCCTAAAGTGTGTTTGATGACATTTTGGTGTAAAAATTGTGAGAGCTTTTCACAGAGTGAGCCACACAATACACTGTTTGCACAACATTAACAGAGACAGGAGCTAAGTCATTCCAGTCAAGGTTGAATGGCAGACAGTGCCCCCTGTAGCCGCTCGACAATTTTGATGTTAATGATGATTATAAGGTAACGTGTCGCCCATTCACTCTAAAACGTGTCATTATTGGGATGGCTTTGCCGCTCACCATCACGAGTACTTGACACTGACCATTGTTCCGCCATTTCACTGATCATGAGAACCAAACTTTGGGTTCTGGCCATTATACCAACGTTTGCTTTGGCCCATAAAAACGATATCCGGTTACAGTAAAGAAAAGGCTCTACTCTGTGATTTTTTGGCTCTTTTGCTCAATTTGACCACTGCTGTGCTGCTTAAGAGCGGTTCAACAAAACAGTGCAGCGAGATGCAGACACGCCGTTAAATTCTGATTTGGAGCAGCTGCCTTTTGCAACAAGGCATCACGTAAAATTTAGCAAACCCAAAAGCAACAGTGGAATTCAAGATTCAAAAATGGGCCTACGGTACAAGTCCAGATGGGCTGGCAGTGACAATGGTAGATATAATGTCTGTCTCTTGGTATTAAGTTTTGATTTTTCTCAAAGACCCGTAAAAGTGCTGCAAGGGAGGGAGAATTCTTCAGAATTTTAAAGGAAAACAGGCAGAAATGCAAATGTTACTGGTGTGATGGAACGCCAGGGTTACAGTAAGAAAAGAAAAGTTATATATACAAGATTGCATAATGGATTTTGTTCATGTTAACAATATTATGTTATATCCCTTAGGTATCAACCAATATAATATATAGTGTATATGAGTAGTTCTATAGAGAAACGTGAGCCCAGTGGTGCAAATAGCATGCATAACCTTACTTAAACATGCAAACATGCTCTCTTGGGGAGCTGCCTTGAACCTCTAATGCCAGTGGTTTTGTTTAAAAAGAGGATCAGCATTGGATTGGCCAATTCTTAGGGCATTAAATCAATAATTCATCAAGGATTAACAGCCTGATCAGAACATCCATACTCCAGAGCAATTTACAAAGAGCAAAACAGCAGGATAAGCTTTAATTCCAGCGTCAGTACAAGCAACCAGCCCTACAAGACCCAGGAGACACGGTGACACTGTGTTTTTGGGAAAGAACTGAGGAGAAGAAAGTGCAACAATAAGAGCTAATGAGAGACAGGATGAAGACAACAAACGAAGGTCAACAGGTTTGTAAATTGCAGACAAAAAACTGTGAAAATACTCAACTAGATTACTTACAAATTAGTGGTAGTACTATGTGGTATTATACTGTTATACTGGCTCTTTTTGATTACCATGAGCATGCCAGAAAACACAAAGAAAAGTTAGAAGTTTCTTAGATGCAAAACTATTTATGTTGACGAGCTTGTGCTATTCACACAAGGTACACAGGATTATCTTATATTCAAAATAATGCACAGATATATATAACTATATAATAAAAATTATCTCTGTTAGCGTGGTTTACCACAAAATATCTGCCACCTGAAAGCTTCACAGATTCAGCCTTGTAGCTTACCTGTGACACGTTAAGCCAAGCACACATCTTTGTTTCCCAAACCCACAAATTGAAGAGCAACAATGCCTCGATTCGGCTGTGCCTCCTTTAAAGCTTTGAGTTACAAGCGGGGAAACACTGAGACAGCTATCTTTGCATTGTACACTCACACGTCCATAGACACATATACACACACACGCATACACACCTTTTGTTTGAGAGTGGCTGACTGGCGTTTACCCCCAGGCAGTCCTTTTGCAGTCCCCCCTTGTAACACCTGTTCACACCATTTGTAGTTGGCTGGGCTGAAACCTTACCATGCAATTTATTTGTATGTTGGACTAATTTTTTTTTTTTATTTTGAAACCAGCAAAAAAAGAAAAAAAAACTAATATATGATGAAAATTGAGGTGAAGGGCTTAGATTTAAGAGGTGCAGTTGCCAGGTCCAGCCCATGGGCCTTACTTGCCCTTCATCATTGTGGATGCCCGGAAGTCATCCTCTTATGCCCCATGTAAATGAATTTCACAGATTCATTAGACCTGGCGACCAAGGTTAATCAGCTCATCATTTGGTAAAGAAAAATCTCACAGAGCATGCCCGGGATGAGAGACTTCGGCTTCACTTCATCCTCAGACACTCGACAAGGCCTGGAAAATATTGCAGCTTTAAACTTCCAGACAGACATTTAAGCCATTAGGAAACACTTTCCCGAGCCCCTAAATTTAAAGTGCAAGATGTTGATGGCAGCTTTAATTTAGTTATCTGATTAGGCTCTGGGGAACGCAAGTTACAATTATAGTGGGTATGGCTGGAGGCATTGAGTATGACTTTGTGTTGCCACACACTCAGTGTTTCTGTGTTGAAGAAAGCATCCATTTATTTGTCGCATGTCTAATTCAAGACTGCAGCATGTGCACTTTTTCCATTCTTTTACCACTATTTCTTGTTTATGAGTTTTCTTTCATTAGAGTGGCTTTTTAATTACTGTTCCCTCTCTCTTTATGGCCTTGTTTTTTTTCTTCTCACTCCTTTTTTTTTTTTTTTTTATCAAAGTACTTCTTTGATAGTTTTATAAGTTGCACCAGTGGCTGTGTGGTAAGCAGATTAATAGGAGAGTAATGTCATTAAAATGGTAATGTGTAGACTTGGGCGAGATGCTGAAAACAATAATACTCCACTTGATTAATGACACTCTAAAGCATGAGCATGCACAATAAATGTACACAGAGAAACACAGAGAAACACCCATACACACACACACACACAAACTACTACTTTTATAAAACAACTCTTTTTATTAAAAAACTTTGATAACTGTGTGCACACATTTTTGGTAAATACATGCAATGCCATTTTCACTTGTATGATATTTCAAGGTTACGTGTTTTTATTTTCTCTCTTATTTATTTTCTACCCATTAAATGTTACAATCACAAAGCTATTCTATCAAAAGCATTTTATATTTTGCCTCTCATATAGCCACATGCATGTCCTGACGGCAGCAAAATACCAAAAAAGACATTTGCCTTGCCATTGGGAGCAATTTGGGGTATCGCATCTTGCCCAAGGACACCTCAACAGAAAGAAAACAGATTGAGCTGCCAACCATGTGACCAGTAGTGCTCTATCTGCTGAGCTATATCACCAACGCTGTCAACAAACATGTGACATCCTATATAACTTTAGAAAATAAGTACATACATTAATCAATGGCCCTGAGACAGAGAGAAAGAGAGAGCGAGAGAGAACATGTACACAAATACATACGCAGTGACACAAACTGACTCAATAGGCCTGGAAATGGCATTATGCGGTGTTGTTGTGGATGGTTTTTTAATGAAATCTGGAGCTGTCTGTCTGCCATATGCAACTCATGGTTTCCAACCACAAAGACAGAGTGGGTGAAAACAAAACAAAACAAAGACAGAAAGGGAGTAGAGAATAAGGCGTTGGGAAAGGTTTTGATGAATAAATAAAAAAGAGAAATTACTCACTTCTAGCCTTTTTTGGTTTTACACACCATGACAGCATCACAGAAACTACAGTTTGAAATAACAAATCTGGCAGGGCAGCCATAATTGAGTAAAAACCTGACATTAGTTCACTGGTAGGAAAGATGAAAGCTTTAGAAACCTTGTTAAATAGGCTAAGGGATGAATTACATGTGTTGTTCACAAAACTTCTTGTAAAGATCTAAAAAAAGAAAAATCCCAGTCTGTGATGTCTACAGGTGTGGCAACATACTCGCTTCATCAATCATGATACACAGCACTCCCGGTTATACCTCAAGGTTCCTGGAAATCAGGTCCAGTATCTCTTGGTGGTATTCAGGCCTATGCTGCCTAACCCTTTACAACCCAAGAACAGCGGGGCTTCTTTAGTTCTGCCAGTAAAGAAGCAACAAATTGTCAAAAAAGGAGCTGTATGAAAGCAACAGCTAACATATAACTCCGCTTCCTGCCACATAACAAGGGCAAGCCAGCAGCAGCGTCCTGTATATGTGTGCAAGTGTTGGTCTTTATGATCTGCTCTGCCTGTGTATCTATGCCTTCTTAGTTGCTGATGGGAAACAGTTGGCAAATGGTCAAATAATGACCAGTGGTGACAGAAACAGAGTATTTGAGGGTCTGAATTCATTTCTTCTCTCAGCCTCCCAGCATGCAAACAAATTCGCACAACCATGCCTGCTCGAAAATGGCTCTGTAGGAATAAATCTAGCTCCTGGGCTACTGCACTAGATACAGCACAACACCCTGTGGGCTAAGCCCACACACAATCCACTGTGTGTGTTCTACCCACCTCCCTCTAACACACATTTAGGATGAATATGCATGGATGATGGTGCTTTGTGTCATTCATTTTACTCAATTATCAAAATGTATTATGATTTTTAAACAATAGTCACTTCAAGGGGCAACTGAAAATAAAATCAAACATGCTCAGACATACATTTTTTCATGCATGCATGCACACAAACACACACCTCTGGGCCAGCCTCCAGGAGGGGACTGAGGCCTCTCAGCCAGAGCGGCGTCAGGGGAACGTAGTCTCTGATCATTTAATAGGCCTGGCCCCTAACAGACAGCGCTCGCTTCGTCAGCCTGTCAGGGGGCCAAAGCTGACCCTGCAGAGCCATTTTGGCTCTGGCTGGCTGCGTGCTGAGAGGCTGAGAAAAACAGAAAATCCAGAGCCTCAAAGCTTCTGTCTTTGTCACTACTGGTCATTATTTAACCATTCACTGGCAGTTTCCACATCATCAGGACACATAAGCAAACACTCACGTATACACTCGCAGTCACACAAACAGGCCCAGAGACAGACAGAGAGAGGAACAGATATAAACCCATTAGATTTCTGCTGGTACTAAATCATTTATTTACACATCTTGTGCAACAGTGGGTTTTCATTGATTGGAGACACAGACACATAAACAAACATAAACAAAGACAACACAAATCCTCTGCGCTGGCATTCTGTTACTTTGCACTATACTGTGCCGAGGGCTAGAAGTCATGCTGCATTTGAGGCACAACAAAAATAGAATGTGACTAAAAGAAAGACAAACAATACCAACCTCCAAACCGCAACTGTGCCTGTAGCAAGGGAAAGCGACAGCATGTCGGAGAGCTAACACACATGCATGTTCGCAGTGCCCACACACATGAAAGAACCCGTGAGCACTGGGGTGAAGGGGCTGCGTAGAGAGTGGGACGCAACATCAGCAAATACACCTCGGCATGCCGAACGAGTCACACATGACCTTGGTTAAAGGTGTGTGCTGTTGTGTGTGTGTGCGTGTGCATGGGGGCCACACTGATTACATCTGACCTCCATGTGACTGAGACACTGACATGGGCTGAGATCAGAGAGACACGCCATGAGCTGACAGTGCATGTGGGTATATTTTTGTGCCCATGTGGCTGTTCATATGCGAGGATTGCATATGTATGGCAGAATTCTTAGCAACTGGTTACTTCGGGGAGGCTCATACACACTCTTTCCACTCAAATTATTCTAATTTAAGGAACTGCAATCATCTACCTCCATGTAAGCACCTATAATGTGACAGGATGCTGTCAGCACCAGGGAGCAACACGCGCGAGGCTACAGCCAGGTCACCTCAGAGTCAAATGTAACATGTGTCTTCTTGTTCTACAGCCTTAATTTCTTCCAAAGCAAACGCTTGTGACGTTAATGCAAGCCTGCACCTTGTCATTGTTAGTGGGGAGAAAGAAGGGATTAGTGGAGAAGGCAGGTACCAAGCAGAGCCAAGTTTAAAGAAAATCTGTTGTTCTAATAGAAGAGAATCGAACGCTGTGGCCGGATGAGTTAAAGCCTTCAGATGCCCAGGTGTCCCGCAGCTGTGTCATTTCTCAAACTGATGATCTGATACAGAATCTGACAATGTGTAACCGTGGAAGACCTGCAGTAACACGGAGGTAAAATATAGATGAATTTCAGTCACAGGGCAGCAGAAATTTCGAGCAGGGTGAACGTGAATATGCCATTAAACGAACGCGGGCGCCAATGCAGAGTTATAAAATGTATCTATAGACGGCTGAATCAGGTATTGGCAGCGCGTGCTTTCGCTGATGACAGTTGTCTGCACTGGCACGAGCCATGTATTGAAAAACCAAACACGATACAGCTTTCGAGAGCTTCGCCAAGGCACACTGGACCAAAGCAGACGTGATAAAAACCCAGACTCATCCAAATGACAATCTGACATACGGGCTGTTCATCTCCTGCTTTGCTAGATCAACACAGATTGGACTAATGTATCACCATAATCCTCACAACACTGAATCCGAACTGCTGCCTCGTCCAACAGCAAAATGATCTCTTGCTGGCGCGCGGAAAATTGTCACACTTTGATTTCAGGTTTATCTTGGCTCGGCATGGTTTGTCCACAGTGAAAGAAGCTCACGGCAACTTGTTCCCATATGAAATCGCACTCGCTGAGTTTTACTGTTAATGCCTCGCCGCTACAGATGAATTATACGTAGAAATGCACAGAAGGGGGATAGGTGAGGGGCGAGGTGCTGAAGGATGGCGTAGGTGTATTCATTACAGTGAACTGCAGAAGCAAGTTTCTAATGAATACTGTGGTGAGGTGTGTTTGTGTGTATGTGTGTGTCTGCGTGCGTGCGTGTGCGTATGCTGGTGTGGAGGTGTTAGTGTGCATGTGCGATAACTGAAGAGCAGAGGGACACTTAGGGCCACTGCATAATAACTAGGTTTCTATGGGGCAGAAAAGTAGAGAACACACACACACAAACACACGCACACACACACACACACACACACACTGATTCAAAGGGGGCCCTCGTTACTCATGCATGACCAGTCCATAATGCACTTCTGCGCTTTCACTCACCGTTGGCAGGACAACAGAATTACTGAGAAAAGGATTTGGGAAGGCAGGACTTGCCAAGACTGTGGGAACAGCCAGATTCCTTCTTATACCACAAAAGATGGAGGAAGAGCTCAACTCACCCATTCTCCAGTACATACATTCAGAGCAGTGAAAGTATTATCCTTGATTGTATCACCTTCTCTCTCTGAGCCTGACAAAGTCGAGAAAGTATTTTTATACTTGAATTGCAGGCAAAAACATTTGCACATAAAAAAAGGTTTGATGAAACAAGAACACTGGGGTAAGATAAAGCTGTGTTTTCACTATGAGACAAAGAAAATGATGCAAAATGATTGCACCTGCAAGTCATATACTATGAGCAGTGCACAACTGTCTGTGTGTCTGAGTGAGGGTGTGCGTGTGCATGCACCCAACCTAACTCTGGCGGAGCATTGATCGGTCTGGCTCCCTACAAAGAAGATGTGAGCAGACAACTAATGGAAGAGCTAGCCTCAATTAGCCCACTGACTGATGGGAAATGTGATTTCATTTAGTTGTCGCTACAGACACTGTAAACAAGTCATGTTTCCCTCCAGGAGTTAGAGCAAAAAAGAAAACACGCGTAAGCACACACAGAGGCAAAGTCAGAGGGATTTGAGATTCCTTGCAGCTGTTCAGGAGCTTACAACGTGTACATCATTGTCTATGGTGAAAGTTTTATGCAGCCTCATTATGTTAAATGGGTCTATGTCACCTGTGGCATGGAGTCCAATGAGGCAAACAATAACACACCATAGTGCCAATGTGTTAAATTAATGGCATCGTTTTCATCCTAATATGATTGAAAGTAGAAAATAGGGAGACCACCACAAACTTTTGTTCTCGCTTGCACATTTTGCAGATTTAATTAACAGTAGCAGGAGAAGAAAAGTGCACCGAACCTGTGACTGGGCCTTATTAAAATTCAAATTAACACGGCTGTTAAGAGATGGATCGTTTTGTGTCCTGTGCAGTGTCTTTCCCTGCATAATGTTCTTTTTTGCCAATAAGTGCCCCTTAGTTTAGCTTAAGTAAAAGTAGCAAAACTACAATGTACAAGTACTCTGTTTCAAGTAAAAGTTCTGCATTCAAAATTGGAGTTCTCCTTCCACCTTGCACATTTCAGTTGATACTCAACAAGCCATGAGATTCACTTCCCAGCTTCAATCTTGCCATATAATGTTTTTTACAAGCATTATACAACATAATATGTGTCTAAGTTTGAACATTTGATTAACAGGATGGTGGCTTTTTCTGTCCCCTAAATTAAATTAGGAGAAAAGAATGTCTTAAGTGGCATTTTATTTCAATTTGACACAAGTCTATCTATGGAAAGATTTTCATTATGAGGCAAAAGGAGGTTAGAAAAAGTTCAGCCACAAAGACTTTATTCATGGATTTTCCACACTGTCAGCTGCCTTTTGGTGTTCCGACTCTTTATCCTCAACCAAGTAGAGTTCTCTACATCTGCCCTTCACCAATCAGCTTGCTTCTGTAACCAGATGTCAGCATTGTGTTGCTGTTACCTACCCTCCCCGCCGCCCACCTCCTAGCATTCATCAAAAGGCAGCAGTCAGATTGGGATACAACTTCAGGCTGTGTTTGACAGGCTCCTCAGGAAGTCCTATTCCAAGTCGAATTGACTCTTGACTCTTGACTCCATTAGCGGAATTCGTATGCTATATGCCAAATTATCATATGGGACAAGGCAGACACATGCTTAGGTCAGAAACGATCTAAGCCCTCTGATAGACGTTGCACGTTAAAGTGTCATTTGGATGCACATAACCTTTATGCTGCTGAAGTGCCTGAACGCTGATAAAAAGCTGAAGTCTCACTTCATCCAGAGATAGACACAGAGAGAGAGAAACAGAGTGCAAAGGACAAAGAGAATGAAACAAAAAGAACGTAGCTTGCTGGTGTAACAGTTTCATCAGTACAGCCTGGGTGCATTCTGATGGAAACGGAGCACTGTGCGCATCGTTCTGAAGAGAGGAAATTATATGTCATAGTCCATAAAGCAGGCGCTTTATATATTTTCAGAGACAGTATCCTTGTGGCTTAGATCATTGCACGGTGGATGTAGAACACTCAGTTATGATGACATCACCTCCTTTTAAGCCATTTAGCATCTCTGCTGTGGCTGGCTGCAGAGGGTGGGAGCTACTTTAAGGATAGAGTTTCCGAAATTCCATTCACATATTTTGACCAAAGTGGGGTAAGACACACAATAAGGGCTGGTCAGCGATCATCAACTTATGTTGCTATTAGATTTGGGATTACGCCAAATTTCAAATTTAAAAGTGCTGTATCGCTTCATGGGTGGCACAGTGGAGTAGTGGTTAGTACCACTATCGCCTCACAGCAAGAGGGTTCTGATTTTTCCGCGGGCCCTTCTGTGTGGAGCTTGCATGTTCTCCAGCTTCCTCCCACAATCCAAAGACATACTGTACATGTTCGGTTAACTGGCGACTCAAAATGGTCCCTAGGTGTGAATGTGAGTGTGAGTGATTTGTCTGTATTTCTTTGTTAGCCCTGTCACTGACTGGCATCCAGGCTGTACCCTGCCTCTCACCCAAGATAGACGAGATAGGTTCCAGGCCACCCCGCAACCCCGTGAGTCAGAATGAAGCAGGTATGGAAAATGAATGGATGTATAGCTTCAGAGGTTGGACTTGTGTTAAAACTAGTGTGAAAAAACAAAAGAATTTGCAACAACGCGGTGTAAAAAGGATCTATTTGACTTAGAAATTAGCAACAAAAACCACCATGTCACCCATCAGTCTCCCAGCTTTGCATAACTTACAAAGAAGTTCTGTTGACACTGTTGACTTGACACAGGTCAAAATATTGCTAAACAAGTGTACTGGTATATTTGTGGATCCAGTTATACTCTGATGTCATTTGTCTTCCTTTTTTTCACTCTTAGGCCAACCAAACACTTCCTCCAACACTTACTTGTTCTAACCTCAGCTGCCACTGAACTACCCATAACTTCTGCAGAAGCTATGCATCTATTGAAAAAACCTTGAAGTGCACCTCACAGCACCTTCTTGATGCGTGTCACACTTTCAAAGAAGATGGAAAACCAGAGCAGTCAGCAACTATTGCCACATCTCATGACACAGAGTGTACCTTAGTATCTCAATACCAAGTGGAAGTTATTGTTGTGACAGCCTGGATTAAGTAGAGGTATACTTTACCAACTTTAATGCAAGAAAAAAAGTCAAATTGAGAAAAAATGTGATGCAGTATTCGGTTCAGTTAACTTCACTGCGGCATTCTTAAGTCCAAATTCTCCACGGATATCAGCGAAGCAAAGCAAACTTTACTTGCTCACTACCTTGGGGCTGCTGCGGTGAAACTTTAATGTCTGACAAGGACATCAACATAACTGTCTCCCAACTTCTCTGCCTCTTTAATTTGGTCACAGGATCTGCATTGCCATTGGTATGCAGTTTCCGCTGCACAGCAAAACTCAGTGGTGCTTGTTAAAACACTTTTCATATCTATGCAAGTGCAATGAATGGTGTCTGACAAGGGCGCTTGTCTGCCAATTGGAGTATTCTCATAAAGGAAGCACCCTGCCAAGATGAAAGCCCCGGGTGACGCTGGAGAGTGAGGTGTTGAGGGTAAGAGAAAAATGTAACATCCAGATAGGAAAGAGAGAGAGAGAGAGAGAGCGGAGGAATGGAAGGAGAGATACAAAGCGGGTGAAAAACACGTGAACCGACCGGTTATTTTTTATTGCTTTCATTGAGATACTTCTCAAAGAGCTAAATGAAATGGACCTTATAAAACATCACCTCTCCATTGTTACTGTTTATCTCTGTGGCTGTGTCTACATGCATAATAAATGGTTCAAACGTGCGCCTGCGTTCACTGTTTGCACTTGTGAGATAGGGTGTGTGAGTTTACGTGTTTGAGCATAAGATTGAAGCCGTGTCAGGGCTCATTTCCTGAATATCTCATGCATGGCTGCGGTTCTTTTTTTGGCTCTGTTTTTTTCCCTCTGTGCCGTCTTTCATTTATTATTATTTTTTTCCCCACCCAAATTCGCCGGGTTAATCTGTCTCTGCTCCAAATTCCTGTCTGTATAGCAGATGTGATATAGAAATACCTCTGTTCTCCTCCACATCCATCCTGTCACCCCCACAGTCCTCGAATGCTCTCACCCCTAACCCATTTATGGCGCACACATCCCATGTTTTGCCGTCACCCTCATCCCTGTCTCATCTCATCTTATCACAGTGGGGCTTTAAGAGAGCACTGGCACCGCAGTGGCCAGCGACATGTCACTCAGGATCGCAGCCGAGCCACGGGCACAACATATACTCACCAAACAACCCGCCACCTTCCCCTGGCGCATTTTCTGTCGTCTTTCTCTGCTAGTGCTTTTTTTTTTCCTCCCCCTACCTTTCTCTTTCCTGTTATCTATTCTATCAAAGGTGGTCTCCTTTGAATGACAAGTACCCACTGGATATCAGGAGGAACTGCTGAGGGATTATGCTATTAATTTTTCTAATCAAGCTGGAAAGGGATGAAAGCACCGCAAGCGTTCAAGCAAAATTTCTGTTTGGTATAGCGTCATACTTTAAAAGGCCTAATTTGATACAAATTAGCAAATAAATGTCTGCTTACTTGCTTCACAAGTGCATTCCCTAACCATCTCTAGCATCTCTTTCTTTATTCTTGATATTATGAAATTTCTGTTTCAAATGGCACCTCACTGTGCATTACTATGCGGTGTAATGCGCTATAATGTCAGTGATTTCTGCATTTTTGATTAATTTAAATTGGAAAAGTGGCATTGATTTAAATGTCACACTTTCTATCTGTGGGAGGGACAGGCCTATATATGCAGGATTATCTCCTTGTATATGTACAGAACTCAAAAGTGTGCGAAGATGCTGGAGCCAGCACATTCCAGCAGTCCAACACCATGACAGTATATGAGAGAACAAGGTAGGACTGCAATTAATCAATTACATGATTATCTTTTACTGATCAGTTTCATTTTTATGCACAAGCGGGGCTGGATTATGTGGCATAAGAGGACACCAAGACTAGGCCTATAAAATATATCAGAACTACGGCTTTCATTAAAGACCTCTTGAAAAAACAGTGCCGTCTCGATATATCTGCCACATGGATGCGAGCATGTGGTTTAAACGGAGTGAATTTACTGCTGATGGAAAAATTTCATATCATTTCATATGACTATCAAATTATTTCTTGCTGCCATGAGCAATATGATACAGAGCACATCTCTCAGTATTGCACTGTGCATGAATGTGGAAATGATCCATATCAAACAGAAAATTTCCAATATAGCCTATCTTGACATTTCTGGATTCTGCACTGTTTACACGCTGCACTTTTCTATAGAATTCAATTAGCTTTTTTTTTACCACCCTTCTTAAATACATTCATCAGAAACTGAAAATGCAACGCTGAAGTGACCTCAGCTCCTTGATCATAATGCCGATGGGGGTAAAAGGTGGCTCGGGGATTATGCCGTGTGAAGGTCACCTCCTCTCAAGCAGGCTGGACGAGGACCAGCTGGATGGAGGAACCACTACAGTCTAAAGATGTGGCTCCTTTTTGGTTAGAGGCTCACTTTTAATAAGGTCAGGATTAGGGTGACCAGTGCATTACGACAAGGGCTTAGGATCAGCGCTTAGTCCTGGAGAGTAGGATACCATTTACCAGCTCAGTGCAACTGTGGTTAACACTGTCTCATTATTGCTGCCGTGCCGGGAGATTTTGGGCCTATCTCTTCAATAATAGCTCGTGTCTGCAGTGCGTGTGTGAGTGTGTGTGTGTGTGTGTGCGTGCGTGCATGTGTGTATTTGTTCACGCCTGTTCGTGTGCGAGGATGCGGAGAAGCGGGCACTGGAAGGTGACCACTGGTGTGAGGATTTGTGCGTGTCAGCTGTTATGATTTAATATTTGCCATGCTGATATCTCCATTCACAATTTTGTTGTCCCCTCTCCTCCACTATCCATCTCCACTACAGAGTGGCATAATAATGTTGCTCTGAGGGTGCTTCTCAGAGGATTATCAGAGATTAGCATTAGCTGGTCCATTTGAACTGGATACACATACAGAGGCATTAGCATGTTGGCATACTAGTCTGGGACTGTAGCCATAGCATGAATTTGCAAAGGGAGATAAGGAGCCAGTGAGAGCGAGAACTATATATGCACAGTTTCAAAATGTCCCAAAACACCTTCGGCGTAAATCAGAGGAATTAATATTGTCAAAAGGGAGGTTTCTTAATTCAGCTGCGTAAATGGATTTAATGGCAATGGAAATAGCTGCATTTCGCTGAGGTCAGTTTCTGCAAAGGCTGTCTTTTATTCCTCTTATTTGGAAAGGAAATGGCCATATGACACGAGCTGTTACAAGTATGCTACCAGGAGCAATAACAATTTCCTAAAACAATTATGTTGATAGTGGGGGGAAAAAAAGCTGTTATTATTGAAACGCCGTGCAATCCAAAAATAAATGACTGCCGCCGAAAGCCAGAGCAGTTACCACTGAAATCCAATCCATCAAAACTAATCCAGCTGTGCTAAGTTCACTTCCCAGGTGGGCTATAGATTAACATTTGAAATGATAAAATGCCATGGCAGCAAGCAGTGCAAAACCTATAGAGTGCCAGGCTGCACACAGACGGGGCCACGCTCCTCAAAAGTGGGTTCAAAGCACACAAGTGCTGCCGTGAAACCACACATCATGAGCTGAGGACACTGAAGACGTGAGCGCACAATTTGGGCGTCACTCACAGCTCACTAATGAGTCTTACTGGATTTGGACTGCATGAGAATTTTGACTCACTTCAGCCAGTGGAAGCTTTTGACTTGTGGGTATAGGAGAGTGATGGACTGAGTAATTGAGTGCACTGTGAGACAAACACTAATGAGGAAGATAAAGGAGGAATTGAGTTAACTGTGTTTCCCATTTCTAATGATAAGAGATGAGAAGAGACAGAGAGGGAGTGCAAAGGAAGGCAGACCACTCTGTCCTCCGAAAGAATGCATCTGCTGTATGTCTAACTTGTCTAGCTCGTTGTTTTCTGCAAAGCACAATGCTTGCACTACCCTACTGGAGCAAAGTGAGAGAAAAGCAAATAGCTTTAAGATAGGCAGTGAAATTACCCGTAATTGGAGACCATTTAAAAACATAATAACTTCTTTGTTTCCTCAGCAGGAGGTTCAGAGCTGGGGAAGCTTTTTGATTAGAACTGTAGATGAGTAAGCTATAAAACTACTGAGCCAAACCTTCGCCTGATTCATGCGGTGTGTGTTTATGTGTGTGTGTATGCGTTCAATCCATCTGCCAAAAATGCAACAACAAAAAAAAATTAATAATTCTGGACAAGGCAGGATTATTAAAGTCCAGCATCAGTATAACACGGACCAGTTGAAAATATTTTATCACACAAATTCCCACATGAAGTAACAGGAACAAGCAAGCGGGCTTGTAAAATCTCCAAGCATCAATGCAAAACAGCAACTTACAAAAAATGCAAATGGAGCATGAAAATATGTATTAAAATCCAGCTGGAAACATGCCACAGCATCTTTAACAAAGATGTGTATGTGGTGGCAAATTGTCACCGTTCCACTGAGTAGGATAGTGGAAGTAAGCTCAGGGGTGTGTGCCACTTAGAATGGGGGGAATAATGTTGTGTAGCATATAATGGATTTGCAATGTGGCAAACAGAGACAGATGGTGGGGGGGGAAGTGGGGGGGTAGCTGAGTGTTTCTGTGCGCTATGTGTTTGCTAGCTTGAACACACACACACACACACACACACTCAGCACAGCACAATGTGTGTGCAGAAGAAATCCCTAAGGCGCATTATGTATGCTGCCGCTCGCTCACCCAAGCCAAGGGTCTCAGTTCATTTGGTTTTTAACTGTTATAAATTGTCTCACTTGACTCCATCTTCCCTCCCCTCTACAACAGGCCTGGAGCAATTTCTACACACACAGCGACCAGACTCCAAACTTAGGACCAATATAGGATTTTGGAATTCTCCTTAGAAATAGGATCTATACTGGGGGGGAAGCACAACTGAAAGGAAGACATACAACGTGACACAAAGAAAGGAAAAGAGATATTTGGATGAAAAAAAATGTGTGCAGTTGTAAATTGAATACACTTGAATACTTGTATTTACACAGATCAAGAAGGACCTATACCCAATCTACCAAATAAACTTCACATCACCTTTGTGTGCATTACGCACAGCATAAAAATGATTCGATACTGATGGTTGTAGTGTGTGTCTGTAGCAGGGGGTGTGGGTGTGAAACCTTTTCAACTGGATGAAATTTCACACTTGTACCTCTCAAAAGTAATCAGTTAATTACAAGCTCCAAACACAATGAGTGTTCTCTCTAGTTTCACATGTAAACGCACACAGAAACTCATACTCACGCATACACACACTACTGCGTGGATCTGCCCTTTGCCTCCCATCTAAAGCCCTATTGTTCTGCACACTACCACTTGCCTGGGACACAACAACTAAAAGAACGGTGGCAAAACATGCCTTGATTTATGGCGTGCGCAAGCCACAATGGGAGAACCAGTTCAGTTTGAGTTTAAGACTGCATCACTGGATTCTAACTGCATAATTTTACTGCATTAGATGTGTATGGAAATGGTGCTCATGCAAAAAGAGTGTCTAATAGCTTTCAAACAGCGAATTAAGATGTGGGGGGACCCTCAAGCTGATGATTAGACAAGGGACTAGAAAGTGACTTCTGGCGGTAATACGAACACAAAAACATGCACATACACACTCAAGTGCACGCGCACAGACACACACACAAACACAGGCGCACACAGAAAGTCAATTAACACGAACATGTGTCTTTGGGGAATTATATTTCAATTAGCTTTAGCTACTTCTAGGCTTCCTTTGAGACCGCGATGCTAAAACAAGTGCATAGATGTGTATTTGTGGATGCAGTAAATCCTGCTTTTCAATTAGTACCATGACATAACTCCATATTGTTATTGTATAAGTACAAGTTAAGCAATTAAGCACTAAATCAGTGCTTTGCACACTATTAAAGAACCAAAACATTGCAATGAGGCAAACACATGGAAGGACTTATGCAGATATCGCTAATACAGCTGCATTTTGAAGCTGATTTAAATCCAAATTATAGCAATGAGAAATGAACAAGAGCGAGTATCCATTAGAAATGTGAAATGGCCATCGGGAGGAAATGAGCACTGTCGTTAAAGAGGGATGCAGCCCATTTTAGGGATTACTTTACGGAAGGGCAGCTGTGATTTGGTAAACTGTTAATAGTGACTGGTGGGATTTTCTGTGGATATGGGTTCATTTCCCATTTATGAACTGAGTGGACTTTCCTTTTCATGGACCTTTGGCTATACAGTCAGTAATGGTTTTTACAGAAAGTAGGAATGAAAAAAAGAGATTTATTAGTACATTCCTATCTGAGTCTAAAAACTTAGGACCTGGAGATAACAGTTTTATCTTTCTCCCTCTTCCTTATTCTGCTTATTTTCTCCACCTCCAACATTTTTTACAACATATTCCCCATAAACTTACTTTCCTGTCAATCCTGATTTGCCTGAAAAACATTTGAGCGTTTGAGTGTGTGCGTACAGACAAAGTTATCTTTGAATCTGGGTCATAAAAACTGCATCAATTAAAAAAAGTCACGATTTCTACGTTTCATCCCACATTCAGTCCACCAAATATTTTGTTTGCAGTTTATCTGCAGTTATCTCGCTGCTGCGTCTTTACACCTCTGGGATATTGTGTGCATAACGGTGCACCTGTATTTGCATGACTGTGTATGTTTCTGGTGTAAACATGTACACATGCCTGAGCGAAGGAAGGTTTTGGTACACAACTGGCTTACTTTTGCTGAATTCATTTCTGTCAAGACAGACACAGAGTCCCCAAACAATATTAGAGCT
>JAOXYL010000078.1:11059188-11096407 GCA_028564955.1 Terapon puta
TTTCTTTTTTTTCATTGCCACTGATGCACAGGGCAGCATACGGGCTCGCGAACGCAGGGAGCCGCGTGCCAGGGCTGTTTTGGCTTCAGAGCCCCGAGGTGAGGTCGAGTCCTGCACATGCGATTATGAAAGAAAAAAAAACGATTCCTGTCCCTCATTCCTGAGCATGAACATCTGAGAGGTCCCGGCCAACGTGTGCGCGTGTGTGCGTCTCCTCTGGCCGTGTCACATCGTCGCGCACGCTTGCATGCGCACCTACATTCAGCGCACGTACAGACGCGCGCACATGTACATGAGAAACCCCGGGAGAGAGAGAGAGAGAGAGAGAGAGAGAGAAAGCTCTGTTCGTCTCTGTCAGGACCCTCGAGTGACCGCGCGTCCCGCCACTTCACCCTGCCCCGCCGATGGCCTGTAACATGTGCACGCAAACACACGCACGCACCTGCACAAACAAGCACGCACGCACGCACGGGACGCACGCACGCACGCCCGCCATCGCTCGTCCCAGGCTCACCTTTGAGAAGAATCCCATAAATAGTGTAGAGGGTGAAAATCAAATGACTCTTGAGGTTCATCCTGTCTTCCTCTCTTCCTCGCCTCTTGCCTTCCGCGCTAACTTCTCCTCACCGTCTCTCCCCTCTGGACCTCGAACCGGACCGGACGGCTTCGTCAGCTATCCAGGTGGACTCCTCTGGAGCGCGTCTTTTGTGCGTCTCTGGGAAAAGGGGGCTCAGCGCTGCCGACTTCACCACCCGGAGACTGGCGTTGCTTTTTGAGAACGGAAATGTTGGCTCGCTCCCCAAAAACAGTAATTTTTTTTTTTTGGGATGTTTTTTCAGGGATGCGGAAAGCTACAGGCTCAGTTTGTGGGACTCTGCGCAACAGCAGGAAAGCTCAGGGACAGAGAACAGCCGTCCTCCGGTGAACAGGGTAGATGCTGCCACACTGCCGTACTACAGCCTGCCCCGCTCCTGGTCTGCTGTGGCGCACAATCCACAGCTCAGGGAACACGAGTGGATTGTTTGAGACCCGCCCACACGGCTTTGACGGACATGAAAGGTGAACCAATCAGGAAACCCCGAGGCTAAGCGAGGTGGGGTGGGGGAGGCAGGAGGGAAGTGGGGAGGGGGGGAGCGCGCGTAAGACACGCTGCAAAAAATGTCCGTTTCCTCTGTTTTTTTTTTACTGTTCAAGTGCTGTGGAGAGGCTCAGCCGAGAAGAAAGGCCAGTAGGATGAGTCAGTCCCCCCTTTTTTTTCCACGTAAAATATCAAAGCTGCAAATCCAAAATAATGACGCAAATATCTGGAAATAGTCTGTTGTGCCCTGTTAAAATGTGCTAACTCCCCCCTCCTTGTCGCTTCTCGTTTTATTTATTTTAATTCCTAGCACAATAAAGATAAAGATGCACGTTCATATTGAGACACTAACATGCCCACGCCTTCATATATGCACAAATAAAGAAAAATAAAACCTGTGGAGAGGAAGCTGAAAAGGATTGTTCACATACCTCTCCATGAAACTCAAACTAAAACAAAAATGTATGGTATTCATTATAAATTTCAGCCATAAAGGCTCAAATCTGCCGAAACCTGCTGGTATTTACCAGTTGTGCAGGGCTGTGTGAGAGCGCATTGTCACTTGTGTGACTCAGCTTCTGCAAAGGATGAAAAATGCCTCAGCCATTTCAAAGTTATTTTGGTGGTTGGGAATGTGCTGTGAGACGCGCTGCCTCTGGGATGCTGCTTTGTCTCAAATGGACTTTATTATTGCCAGCCAGCTCAGGTTCCAACCTGAGAGGCAGGGCAGCGTCGTCATTTCTTGCAGTGTGCACCCAGAATGGGCTCAGAATTCAAAACAGAGGGAGCATGCAAACATGCTTCTGTGTGAGAGCCAGCTGCCCTTCCACACGAGCAGAGTAACTTACATGTTCCAGCGCGTGCTGCTCTGTTGATAGTGATGATCCAGGTTAGAGGGCTGTGAAGTATTAAGCTTGACAACTGCCAGAGCTCTGAAGATTGTCTCGCAGAGGACAATCAGAGGGGTGGGAAGGTGAGGTGGGGTGTGATGGGACAAGGCGGCGTATATGGGTGCGGGGGAACAGGGGGTGGAAGGTTTTTGAAAAAGCTGTTAAGACTGAAATATAGAGAGAAAGAGCAGGTACTACGATGCAGGGGGCAGAGAGGTGGACACTCCGTGGCCGAGTATATGTGATGTTTGCCTCTGCTGTTTGGATGTCTGTTCTATCTGCAGCTGCTGAGTATGTTCACAGTGTGAGAAGCAGGTGGGCTGAGAGACAGAATCTGGACATCAATAATATCTATAGAATCAGGATTCTTTATCCTGGAGATCATGTGTATGGAAATGATTTGTGTCTGTCATTTGAGGGGTTCTGGTTTTAAGATCAGACAGACAGGACTACAAACTGCTTTCGTTGCCATGTTAAGAACAAGAAGAAGGTCGCAACGAACAAGACGTCCTTTGTTAAAATTTGACGTGACAACACACAACGCCTCGTGCATATGTCCACTTGGCTCCACAGCCCTGTAAAGCCATCAGAAAGAACATGATAGAGTGGCACAGAGGAGCCAGCACAGCCGCTCTAACTATGTAATTGCTGTACGTACAAATGAATCTTAGGCATCATAAGACTAATCTCAGGAGGGACATCAGAAGCTCAGCAATCAGAGGCATTATGAATTAATAAGGTGTTTGTAAAATGCTTTCAAAGTGTGACTAGTGTGATTGAAAATCAAAATTAGTTATGGATATATCAAATGTTTTATGTAATAAAATGTATCTGTTAATCACGCGCCATTACACAGTATGTCTAATCTTTCATGTACTTGTATATCTGCGGCAAAGACGCGGGGCCTCTCCCTGAGACTGCTTCTTTAGCTTGATTGTAAGATGGCTCCTAAAAACACCATATGCATTATTTATAAAATTAGCTTTGCTTGCTTGAAGTTGCCTACCTACGCTAATAACCACCCGACGTCATTTCAATCACACGACCAAAGCTGCCTAGTGGGGAACGTCTTCCGACAGACAACACAAAGAAAGCATATACCTCAAGTGCGTCACGCCGTTGGCTGTCTCTTGACTTGTTGAGCTCATTAGCAGGGTTGGGGCGCGCAAGAATGACTCATGATTGGTCTGATTTGAGAATGATAACCAGTAAAATTAAGATTTTAACGCAATTTTTTTTCAGCATTACTCATAACCTGTTCGCAGCTGTAGGCCATCATTTGTTTCCTCTTTCAGATCCTGTCTTTCTCCTTCCACATAAACGCACATGTACATACACACACACACTCACACACACCTTACAGAGTCCCTTGTTTTGCTGTGAAATAATCCGTTTGAGGGAGACGTTCTACAAATAAACTTGACTTGGCCTGCTGAACTCATTTTGGGTCAGTCCACTTTAAGAGGGGCTGCTGCACACCTTGTAATGGCTCATTTCACACTCTCAAAATTGGTGTGTGCCATCACTAGAGGCATAGCAAGGAACCATAGGGTCCTCTCAAAAAAAGCATTTGGATCCAGGAGAGAGACCGGTCAGTGAACTGATGGAAACAGCGCATTCAAGTTTCCGCCTCACCTGGGATTGTCCCGGCACTCCAGATGGCAGATAGACCAATCTCTCTCCCTCTCTCTCTATCTCTCTCTCTCTCTGTCACACACACATGTATACACACGGCCACTAATGCACACCCTCCTCTCAGAGTTTCAAGTAACCGCCACCTGCTCCTGGCTGAGGCCATTGTTCACTGGTCCACCTAATGTAGGCTGACACACGTTGCCAAGCTGAGGGCCGAGCACTTTGGCTTGGATGGAACAAGGCGGGGCACAACATAAATCACCTCAGCTTTTATATGGAAATTTTCTTTCATCCATGTTTGTGCGTGCATGGGTTCCATTGAATGGCCTACTTTGGCAGTTCTGTACAAAGCCATTCATAAAAACAAACGTGAAATAGATGAGTAAATAATAATTGACTTTGAAAAGACAAAAAAAAAAAAAATCAAAGACGGGATCACAGAGGTCCATATGAATGTCTTTTTTTTTTTTAACTTTGTCTTTCCTTTGCATCAGAAAAAAAGAATTCTGTTATTTATTTGTAATTAGCGGGGGATTTAGCACACAAAAGACAAGCTTCTGTTTAGAAAACACGCTCAAATTCATTTATTCATCGGCAGAGTAATCATGAAATCAGATTAGCATTTTTGCCACTGAAGCCAGCGCACGTCACAGTAAGTTGAAGATGTGGCACAATATAAGGATGCTACTGACGGAAGAAAAAAAAAACAGATTTGAATATTACACATTATGTCTCCTTCACACTCTTCTTGGACTTGTGACGTCTGTAAATGACATGCACTCTAGAAGTTTGTGGTGTGACATCTGGAAGTGTGTGGGTGTTGTTGCCAGGGTTTTTGGGGGTCTGGAGCGCCCGCTTCTCTGCAGCACTCTCCTGCCATCCGTTTTTCATTTTCCTGATGCCTGCTTTTTGACTTGCTACTTCAAGCAAACGGCATTACCCGGAAGATGAGTTAACAGTGATCTGGAACGGCGCGTGAGCATGAAATGACTAACTGATTTCAAATCATGGCTATTTAAGGGCTGCTGGAGCTCATCACATTATGTGTGATAACACAAGTTTATCTGCGTATGTGTGGTTCAGCATGGTTCAGAATGCCTGTCAACACATATACCATGTAGTTAATGTGCATGCCAAACCTGGAAAATTAGATACATTCAGTCAAAACAGAGAAGGAAAAAGTACATTAATAAGCTGTACACACGGCACACTGCGAGGGAGGAAATAATATGTAGCTAATACAACGCACCAGTAGCTGAAAAGGCTTCACAGCCCAGTAGCTACTATCCAGAATGGATGTGAACTTCAGTATGACACAGGCAGCTTCCCTTGCAGACACCTGAGTGTTTTTCTCCCACTGTGTCTGCAGTATAAATGACCTTTCCCTCAGAATTTGGCAACCATGAAGTGCCACAGAAACCAGAGCCATTGCAGGCTGCCACACCACAAGGGGAGACTGTCCGCCAAACACAACCAGATCCAAAGCTCAGCAGCAGTGCTGAGATTAGAGTGGCACACCAATTGTTTCAGTACCACTCACTCGGAAAGTGTTCCTCGACCAAACTCTGAATGCAAAGACGGTAGGGACCGCTCACTTGTTAATGAGAGTGGCAGCATTCCACATCCTTTCAGAGGTGTAAAAGACTATGCGGACGCACCGTCTGGATAATGTTCTTTCCCCACATTGGACTCCTTAAAAAAATGTATATGTTTGTGTGAGTGTCACTGTTTAGTTTAATATCAGGGATTGAGACAGGAAATGAAGAATGTGTTGGTTGTGTTGCCTGGTAACTAAGGTCAAGTTCATATCCGAACATATTCAGGAACAGAACATTTACTGTCGGTGGCTCCAAGGCTGTGTGCTTTTTGGCTGCAGCCTTTAAAAGACATACTGGTGGTTTTGTTAAAAAAAAAAAATCTGTAGTTGTTGGTGGAAATCAATCTGATGTAGTGGCTGTGGTAACGGTCTAGATGTGTTTCTGAGTAACTACAACACCACTATAAAAGGTCATTTGGGCCATAAATCTTATTCACACACACACACAGAATCGTAATCATACATACAGTGCACACACTCCCACACACACAGCCCTACGCCCTCACACATACACAATTATTCTCTCTTAGACTCAACATCTCTCTTTCGCAGCTGTCAGAGCAGGTGAGCCTGAGGCAGCAGGGGAAGGACCCAAATGCAGACAATCGATGAAGACGGGGACAGTTCAATGATAGGTGAAGGTATATACAGGCTTATAGGCAGAGAAGCGGGCAAAACATCTGGGGCGCTTGCCGAAGAACACATGCGAACCCAGCAACCTTGCAAGCGCACACACAGGCAGGAAATTAGTGGGAATGAGTCCGTTAAGTACTGCAGGGGTGATGAAAGTGGGAGGGCATGGTCAAGAGCAAGGCAGGAGGGAGTGGCTGGAAGTCCAAGTGAGAGCGGAAGACAAGTCCGAGGGCATCTGGCAGACTCGTCCCACAGTGACAACGAAAAGGTTTTGATAAAGTGAGATTGAGCAGTTTGTGACAGACTATTGTTCAAAGTAACTCGAGTCAAATTCACAATGCTTTGTAATAAGCCCGAGAGGGAGTGACAGTGTATGTGACTGAGAATAGAGGTGAGTCAAACAGAATAATGACTTATGCAAAAGAAATGGACTGAAATTGATACAATGTGAAAATAATATTACAATTTCACTTTGTCCTTTGCTGTAACCCTCAAACATTATGAGTACTGGATACACTGTTTGAATGAAAGCAGCGCACCAGGTGAATGCGTTGATGCTTTCCGATACAACCAGAAAGAACTGACTGACTCTGTGCACACATGCAAATACTATGAAAATAATGCCTTGACAAAACAGTCCGGGACTTTGAATTCTTTTAAACTAATGTCTCAAAATGCACAAATAACTATTTCAATGAGCGTCTGTGATGTCATTTTATTGATTGTTTTTTTTTATTTTTATTTTTTTCCCTCAGCCTCTTTTGTAAGGTTGACCTGCAACACCAAAATCACAAGACAGCATGGCTTTGATTTGTGGGCTTCCCTTGTGGCTTAATTTAAATGCTCCGTGCAGCCCAAACATAACCATCTCGCCACTGAGCAGGTACAGGCTTCAGCTGCAAGCCAATCAGCAGCTGAGAATTTAAATGGTTTTCCTGTTCCATGAAATGACTGTCCTTTAATTAAACACGCATTCTTTCCTATCATTGTTTCTCACCACTATTCTCCATGCACTCGTCATTTTTCTCTTTTCACTGATTCTTTTTTACAGTATAAACAGCATCATTATTTCTCATACCCATGTAGCTAGTCATAATTTAAAATCTTTTGTCGGCATTACTCGGGAAACCCAGAGTGAATATTTAAAATACTCAATATGCGAATTAAAAAATCAAATAAACAATCTAATTTTATAAAACTGCGTGAAAAGCAGAGAGAGAGAGCGTGTGTATATATGTGTGTGTGTGTGTGTGTGTGTGTGTGTGTACATGTTTGTTTGTTCAGGCATCAATTTGATTCATAAATTTGAACTCCAAAAGGTCAGAATCCTCTTCCTCAATGTTTTGTTGGCTGCGAAATGTCACATTATGTCTCGGTGGTAGTTCAACATAGCTTGTGTGCCACAGCAATTTCAGAGACACCACCTGTACCAGCACCAGTCTCTTTTTTTTCCTCCACACATGCATATTCACAGTGGATTGCAAAGAAGTGTGAGCGAGTTTGTTTTCATTGCATTGGCAGACTTGATGCAAGCGATAACAGATGCAACACAACGTACCTGATTCAGTTATATTTATAGACTTACAAACTTCCTGTACGAAATGTTGCTTATCTGTCCTCAGTTATAAGTCAGCACTAGACTGCTCTGCAGCATTCTTTCATCTGTCGCAGCATCTTTATTCCTTTCCTGTGAACAGAGGAAGACTGAGTTTCATTCATTTACACAGAATGAGCAACGAAGGAAAGACTGACGTGTCCATTAGACGACGCTGGAGTCTAGTCTGGCCTTTGTTTCTGCCTCTGTCTGTCTTTTTTTGTTATTTTTCTGCCTGCCTCCTGTATGTCTGCCTATGTGCTTGGACACAATACATCATTTGATTCAGTTGGATCCAGTACTGGTCTGGAGGGAGGTAGCCAGAGCTGAATACACCAACTGTTTCCTGGCAGTCGGGGATAAATTATTAGCCAGTCCATTTAAGTTACATTTCCGTGTTTGATTGCCATATTCAGCTAAGCAGTGCCAGCGAAGCCAAATCAGTGGGAGTGAAGCTAAGATCAAGTGCTAAAAAGAGGCTCCTGATGCTTCAATTTTCCAACCACACTCTGTGACGATGGCAGAAAAAACTGATTAAGGCGACTGAAAGAGGAAATTCTGAATGTAAAATGATGAATAGTTATAGTATTTATATGACATAAATGAAGAGAAATAGCTCTTTGGCGCATTATCTATGGAGGAAAAGAGGAGAAGACAATTTACTCAGTAGTCATATGCAGAATTCGTGAGAAATTGTAGTGTGTGTGTGTGTGTGTGTATGTATGTAAATATATTTACATCTATGTGTGTGAACACAGACACACACACACACACACACATATATATATAGATAGATAGATTGATAGATAGATAGATATGACAAGTGTAAACAAGACAGCGAGAGAGAGAAGTTATACTAACATTGAGTGAGACTTTACATTTGTGTTATAGATACATACAATTGACATTGACATATTCAGCTCTTTTAGGCCCATGTCTTCACATCAGAGACCAACACACACACACACACACACACACACACACACACACACACATACACACACAGTAATACGCTCCATCATTTGTCATTTATTTGTAATATGAGTGTGACTGTCCACAGCTGAGGTATCTAGTCGGGCCAGAGACCTCTCACTCATGCAGAACCACACAAATGCCATGTGCACGCAAACATGCACACGAGTACTACACACACATGAACATGCACAGAACCCATGTGTAGACTGAAACCCAACAGACCAGAACTTGCACAGATTCTGGGACGATTCAGTAGGAGGTCGGCCGTCAGCACATCCAGGCACATACACGCTCTCTCTCTCTCTCTCTCTCTCTCTCTCTCTCTCTCTCTCTGTCTCTCTCTCTCACTGGCTCTAGCCTCTAGGTAAGGGAAGGCTCACGAAATTGAGTTCACGGTGGTCGCTTAGCAATGTTGAGCAGAGGGTGTGCTATCAGGCCAAATTGTTCCGGTTCCTCTTGGCTCCCCTCAATTCCGTTTGAGTGTTCAGGGGTGGAACGACAGCACAGTGATCTGGCGGCACTGACATTTAGAAAGGAGGAAGGGGAAAATAAAAGCCAGAAAGTGAGAATTTATCAGCTCCTCACATAAAAGAAGCTGTAACATGGACAAAGAGAAACAGAGAAGATCTTTTCTCTTTAAAGAAAATGAATTGGAAATCACTTTTATTTGACAAGCACACTCATTTCACATCTTTTCCCTGACAACTTTCATAGGAATTAACTTTAATTGAACAGCACTTTTCTTTAGAAAGTTGCAGTGTGCATTACTTTCAAACAACAGAGAACAAAGTGAAACTGTGAAAAGTTTATGAAAGAACAAATGTTGTTTGTTAAGATGTGTCTTCAGTCTGAAACTTTAAAGTGGAACCTGGAACTGAAACTTGGCCACATATGGACGCACACTTGCATACAAATGCTCGCACAGTTTCAAAGCCCAAGGGTGTATGTGGCTAATTAGCAGATAACATTTTCCAAACTTCTCTCTCAGCACTTTTCCACCATTTTCTTGTTTTAATTCATTTGATCTTACGGCTACAGAGGTAAGTGTCGGAAAAATGGGTAATTTGGCAGTTCGTCTATTCCTGCTTCATCTCAGAGTCGGGGACAAAAATTACAGTCACAGTTTGACTGTTAAGCTCGTGGGTGCAAAGCAGGGTGTACAATCTGCTAAATTTTTGGCTAACTGTACAGTCTTGTCTAAATTCCCTCTCACTCCCGAATGTCACCTTCACCCACGCTGCCAAAGAGAACTTGCATGTGAAGTGCAATTCGGTTTGTAGCTCATACAGATACGCAGCTGTGTGCGTACGTGTGCGGGTTTTTATTGCTGCTGGAGGCCAAAAGAAAACTTGGCTACGACTGATCCAGATGTTTCGCTCCACTTATACCTTTTTGACTGCATCCCATAACAGAGTTTACTCTGTCTATGCAGGTGCATAGCAAAAGATAGACTAACCTTTATTACTATTACCTTCATCACCATTAAATTCAATGTCCAGGGCATACTGGACATGTACTTTGCCCGAAGTGTGTGTTTGATTCTTACAATGTTGAAATGCTTTTGTGCATTAATGGTTGGCTATTGATTCTAATGGAATGGATTATGCTGACTTTCCCTTTTGGCTGCTTGGAGATGGCTGGGTAATCATTCTAACAGTCACAAATAAAGTGGTGGTGGTATGTCTGCTGATGTGCTTCACATGCGGCATGAAGAAGAAGAATAAAAAGAAGTAGAAGAAGAAGAAGAAAAAGAAGAACCCTTTATTAATCCCTCAGTGGGGAAATTTACATTTTCACTCTGTTGTTATTTACATTTTTACATATACATATACATATGGGAATACGCCCACATGCACATGCACATGCACATGCAAACTCGTCAAAGAGATGTCAAAGTGAGGGGGCTGCCCAGCTACCAGTCCACCTCCATGTAGACTGGTCCGTGGAGGGACTTGAACCTGGCAATCCTCCGGTTGTATGTGTTGAGTTACTGGCGCCCCTTAACTGAATGTATCTACTTTTACCCACTGTTTCTGCAGCCATGTACCTGTAAATGTTGATCATTTATTCAGATTAATTTCTTGCAACCACTCTGCGCTTGAATTTTTGACCACAATGAATTAAGCTTTTTGATATTGCTCTCCCAGTTGGATACCCTGGGAAATGCTACTCGGGCACTGTAGCGTTGATGGGAAAATAAGAGCTTTTAAAAAACGCTGATGCATTTGTCAGCCTTTCACAAACGTGGCCAAAGCACTGCTCTGAGCCACAATGCTAAGAAGCCAACTTTCTGTTACCTGCCACGTCCTCAGTGATCACTTACACTGAGTAACCTGGCATCACTCGCTGGTGAAGGCTGTGAGCGATGTATTTGAGCTCGCAATAAATGATGTGGCCACTGAATAGTAATTAGCATCGTTTGGCAGTGGCAATATCTGAAACTGGGTGAAAGCAGGCTGTGTATTTAGTTTGCAATGCATGGCACAGCTGGCTCATGAATCGTTGTTAGATTACAGGTAGCACCAACGGATGCAATAAGATGGAGAAGGTGTTTATATACAAGTGTGTGTAGGCGTGGATTGGCGCATCAGTTAATGATCAGCTGATCTGGTTGGCACTTTGGAAATCTTTCAACATTTAGTATTATTAGTATTATTGCTACATGAGGATACATTTCATACAACAGTGGGGAAGACGAGGCTTATGAACTCCTTCCTTTCTTCTTAAGCTAACAGTGAGTGGTAACTGTCTTTTCTGGGTTGGGCAGAGAGCAAACACAAGCTTAACTTTGGAGCCCATAGAATACAGAGTAAATCATATTTTATTGATAAGATATTTTTCCTCTGCTTCAAACTACAGAGACCGAAAATGTCACAATAACATATCGGTCCTAATGCAGATGCATTAGGTCTAAGAGGAGAAATCCTGAAGCTCCAGCAGTCCCTTGATGTTAAAGGGACTTTTAGTTTAGTAGCAGCACATGCGGTTATGTCATATTCAGTCATCCACCAATGATTTAGCTGTTGTTTCACTGTAAATCTGTACACTGCACCTGTTGTTCTGTGTGTTCATGTCACAATAACCTAAATGTGAACAACTCAGGTTATATGTATTTGGTCTATTAAGTAAAACATTTTTAGAGTGAGTAGGAGGGGAAAATGGGACAGATTTTTTGCTTCCAGTTTGAGTTTCATAAAAAGAGAGCGAGAGAATGAGGTGGAGACAGGGAAACGGCGTAGTCCTGAGAAGATTTGGCATCTGACTGTCAATAACCTGGGGCGAACGGGGGAGTCAAACTCTGGAGCCGTGAGATAGAGCACAAGTGTTGGTATGGACATAAATGGTGAATAAAGACAAAACAAAACCATGTGCATTTGTGAATAATGCATTACCTTAAAAAAAGCACAAGACAGAAACACTTGGAGCAAAATGCAAATCAAGCAAATAGTGTAATCTGACGGCATCAGTTCAATTTTATAGATGCTTAAAATGGACACGGTTATCAAATTGTGGCTGACACAGCATTTTAAGATCAACAGAAACCAAAAGGGAGAACTTAAGAGAGAATTCCTGATTGCCAATCGTATGTCACACACTGTTAGCCAACACTGAGCAAAGAATATATGTTTGTCATCAACTGGAAAGTGATCATTTGTTGCAACAGAATCTTCAAAGGTTCATTCACCTTCGGATCAGTCAGGATTCACAGCAAAAGTATCTTCCGTTTCTCTACCAACCCATGCAATCGGTAATGCCAACCTACCTGCCTTTCGAAGAAACTATTTTTAATTCACCCTTCCTTCTGCTTGCTAATTCATTAGAACTGCTCTGTTGCTATTGATTGCAATTTTAACAGAACCAATCTCAGTCCATATGTGTGAAGTACAGCCAGCTGGTCCCCACCAATGTGGCTGCCTACACAGACTGGTGAAGGAGCCAGGTCTCTTCGAAACTGATCCAGTGACCCTCTTTCAGACCAGTAAGCACTGAAAGAGACAGCATGAGCAGTCGCTTAAAGATGCTGCCGCTTTTTCTGCGTGGGCGTTATCACCCCATTACAGTGAATACAGTGCTGATCTGTGCCCTGCTGTGCTCCAGAAGGCTTCTTCAACCACCGCAGCTTTAATTTTACTGTTGGATAACAGTGACGTGGTCGGTTAGTAAAATCTAGCCTCTCAGTTATTTAATAATGCCTTCATATGAGGCTGCATTTATGTATGTCATTGTTGCCACTGCAGTTTGTGGGGCCTGGTCATGAATAAACACAACCCCCATTAATACAGCTATTGTAAATGTAATGATCCATGCATATTACAGTAAATTAATGACAGAATTAATGACTTCATACATTTCATTCATTACATAATCCCATATAATGAAATTGCACTATCTGCATTTTTGTCAGGATGTTCCTCCTGTTTTTTCCATAATAAGGAGAGCTGCCCCTTAAATAGTTGTGAAAGGTTTCAGTATGTCCAAATGTTAATTATTTTCAAAATATATCCTCAAGGTGAGGTGAGTCATGCGACCAGCTGGAGTAGATGAAATTTGTGAAGTTTAATTTAGTCTGTGATTTCTTTTACAAACACAATAAAGAATCCTCTCCATCTACCTCCTCGACTTCAAGGTAAACTCACTCTGACTTTGAACCTTGTTGGAGAAAAAAAATGTGACAACTTCAAACTACAACTGTGTCAGTTCCACCTGATGGAGAAAGGAACTGATGAAAACCTAAAGGCTATCCGAGCTAAGCAAGTTTGCCTCTCTGTCAATGAGTGTTGGTACCATAAATTCTCAGCTGAGCAAGCTAAATTCAGTGGTCTGGTGTAATTCCAGTACTTCAGGCAAGTCCATTCTGCAATCAATCCAACTCAGGATGATGGACCTAGAGACCTAGACAAGATAAGTTGTGTATATATATATATAGTTGGCCTTTACTTATTACAGAAAGGCAACTCCATTTAAACTGTGATCTGTTCAAAGTCAAGGTTATTTAAAATAGATAAGGTCAAATGTTCTCAGTGAGCTAATTACAATATTCATGTATCAATTCTTTCTAGGTTACATTAAAATAGCTGCCTGTGAGATTGTTCTCTTGGTGCTTCAAGTGCTTTCACTGATCAGGAAACTCAATTTTCAGTCAGTCGCATGTTGTCTTGTTCTTCTGTGTTCTTGGTATCAAAAATGAAACAATCTACATATAGAACTATTTTCATGATGATCTCTTGTGGTACCAGGTATATATGGGAGTCATTCATTATTTATTTAATTTTTTTGCTTATATGCTTGCTGACTTGTTGGTTCAAAGTAACATCCAACCTTTGAGTGAACTTCCTATGTTCACACTATTTGATGGTTGCAACTGTTTGAGTGTCCCACACATCCACACCAGCAAGTTAAGCTTACTACACTATTAAAAAAGAATATAGAGTAGATTTCTGTCAGAAAATGCACTTACTGAGTAAAGATAAAGGTCATGCAGGATAAGCTGACTGACCCCAGTGTTAGGCTCATAGAGCCTTCAAGGCACCTTGCACATGATGCCGGAATACCTCCCAGTTCCACAGCAAATGAAATGGTGCAACCCAGACTGTGTTTGTGACAGTGTCCAACAACCGCACCACCTTTGATCTCAAAAGATCTTTCTGTGCTTGCCGTCCTTAAAAAACAGCAGCTAAGAAAGCGATTGCTGCTCAGTAGAGACCTCTTTATTCTCCAGCTGCAACAGAGGTCGTGAAGTTTTGTGAATGTCATCTATTTGTATGCATTCAACATATGGCTGCTGGAACATCATTAACCCACCCACACACGCACCCTTTTCCCTTATATTTAGTTTCTTTTCTCTTTTCCTCCCTTTGTGCACTCCTCTTGAATTGCATATGATGTTGCCTTTCATGTGTCGTTGTATTTGGTTTTTTTTTGTTTGTTTGTAATTCTCTCATTACGGTTTCTAATGTGCAGGTGTCCTTCTCTCCTGATAACGCCGAACTGCCTTGAATGAATAATAAACCTTTGTTTATCTGTTTAAAAGTGAGTTACTGTTTTTTTTAGTCTATTTCAATCATTAATGGTTTGCTGACCAAGTAACCAATCTTACTGTATAGTATAATTAACAGAATATTCAACACCAAAATAAATGTGCATTTTTGTTTCAGTCCCAACACTACATATGCAAATGCTCACTTTTTTCACCATTCTACACTCTTATTTTTGTGCATCTCAACAACATTCATTACCAGAGACAGTGAAATAGAAGCAACACAGCAATGATTCATATTTGATGTTTTTAGAAAGGACCATATCATGCAGGAGAGTAAGTAAAAAAAAATAAAAGAACAAATGAACAAGTCTGAGTTTATGATTAGGATATTTTTTTATTCCAAAGTTCTACTAAGAACACATACACAGACAAACCCACTCATGTCAACAATTTTGGATTATGGAGTTTGTTAGCAGGATAGGTGCATTGTGCATTTGTGCATTCATTGATACACCTGTAAGCGGACATAGAAAGATTACAATTGCCATTTGAGAATAGCTAGTAGTTCTGGCACAAGCTTTGTTATGCTGTAGCCTACTCATCTGACCCATGTAAACCCACCGCAGCCTGTACTTCTGGTTCAGTAATTAGCAGGAGCTCTGGTAGCAGCTTTGTGAGCAGAAAACCTTTGCTGCGTGCCGTCACCTGAATAGCATCTGAATATGTTTATAACCCGCACTGTTACAGTGTACAGTACATATCCCAAACACCTGGTTTGTATTTGATATGCCAGATGCCAAAAGCATTATGGAGTTTTTATTTCTCTTACTTTTCATTTGACAATTATTTCTTGAATAATTGCCTTTAATGTATGCACCCGCTGCCCTGTGCATGCACACCTCCATTTTCTGAAAGCTATGTAAGTTTCCATGATTCCCTGAGTATTTGCATTTCCTTTTTTCTTTTCTTTTTATTTAATGTTGAGATGCTCTCTGCACCAGGGTAAACGTCTCTGCAGGGCACAGATCTTTTAGCTTTTATTTACAATTTCTGATAAAAATGAGTTAACACCGCATATCTAGTAGTGAGTAATATCTGCAGGGTACGGTAACTGAGGAAGCACAAGCTCAATTGAAGGCAAAGGGCTCACGAAGGAATTATTTTTAGACATAAGAAGTTGGTTGTTTGTAGCAAAATGCAAGTCTTAAGGGCTTGAATTGACCAATGGGTTGAGGCTGCAGGAAAAAAGGGAGAAGAAGGATGATGGGAGAGCTTGTAGATGGTTGGTTGGGTATGGAAACAGGTGAGCTGGTTAGTAAAGGCTAGGCCAGGGAGTCCTGAAATATGAAAAAAAAAGAAAAAAAACTATGCTGAGACAGGGGTAACTCACGAGAGCTACCTTGCCTCAGCTTGCCTGCTGAGACCCAGCACACTGTCAGCACCTTTTTTAGTCATTGTGCCATCACCTCACCATATTGAATTGGGAATTTGAGCCACAGCGAATGGGGAAAAGGGTTGAAACACTAATATGGGACAAAGAAACCACAAGAAAAACAGACAGAAAACCTTTGTAAGACCTTCACACCTTTCTGTCACCAAATAGGAACAATATAACTCATACATTTATACTGATCATTGGTATTAGATGCTGCAAAATAGTCCAACACGGTTCCTAGAAATGTTGGACTGGTGTAGGCGTTCGATTTTCAAGTAAGATGAAACAGGTTCAGTAGGTACGTTTGTTAAAAGTAACTTTTTAGGCATGTTCCCTTTGCACATTATAGTCGGATCAAAGAGATTTCGCATCGTATAAAACCTGAGAAAATTAGATCCTTTCTCAAAGTCTCCCTTGAATCTTTTTGGTAAGACTTAAAGATCCCCCTCTGACTAAACCTGCACCACATCACCTTAAAATAATAGCAACTCCTTTGTCCTTTCAACTTGTGAGATTATTTTTTGTTCAAATTTGTCTTTTTAAAACGTCTTTTTATGTTGCGTTGTGTTTCTCCAGTTTATGTCTCATGTAAAAGACTTGACAATTACTTGTTTTTGAAAGGTGCTATACAAATCGCCTTGGCTTACTGTATTGGTGGGAAGTTGTTATAGTAGGTGTGAGTGGATGAGCACTTTTATTGTGGGTGGGGAGGATATCTTACTGCTTAGTTGATATATACTAATGATGCAGTTAAACTGGTTCATTTTCAATTGTCTGTATAACTTAATTATTCTTTACTGAAATCTAATTTAAAAGTCAGACATGTTTGTTGTTACCAAAGGCTTCATAAATGAAAAAAATAATCAATCACAATTCTTGGTTGCATCCTGTCCCTTCCCTTAAACCTTTTTCTGTCTTCCTTTTATTCCCTTTGTCTGCATTTCTAGCTTTCATTTTAGTCTCTTGAACACATGTATTGACATGTACGGCAGGTGCGTATATAGAAAAGATTAAATGAGTGGGAGTATGTGTCTCAACTTGAATGTGAGAAGGTGAAAGGAGAAGGCATGAAGTGTTAAACCTCACTCCCTTCCCCCTGGTCTCTGGTGGGAAGCCAAAATGAAATTACCTCTTCCTGCAATATCACCAATCTGACTCAGCACCAACTTATTGTTCTTTCTCTTTTTCTCTTCATTCCTATTGCTCTCTAGTCGCCTTTTAGTATTATCCTCAACCTCCTCTTCTGCCGCAGTGCTGTGCATGTCCAAGAAATTCAACCTAAGGTCCCACGTTTATTTGTTATTTTCTACTCCCCTGGTTGCTTCCCCCCACACTCCATCTCTTATGTTTTCTCCCCACGTGTTTTGTGCTGTTGATGGGCCACAGAGAAGTCATTAATTCCCAACACAGTGTGAGCGAGAGCGCACACCAGAGGAGAGCGGGACTGAAGCATTCACAGCTCCGCATCCTTCTGATCCCTCAGCCAAAAGAAAAATATCCCCATGGGCCACAGCTCCCGTATGTGTGTGTGTGTGTGTGTGTGTGTGTGTGTGTGTGTGGGAGTGTGAGTGTGTGTGTCTGTGAGAGGCCGTTCAGGAGAAAGAGAGAGGGAGAGAGAGAGAGAGAGAGAGAGAGAGAGAGAGAGAGAGTGATGACTAACGTAAATCACAGGTATTGTTTCAAAGTTGGCTCCTTTGGGAGAAAACTGACAGCTAGCTCATCACACTTGATAAGAGTGATACCTGGGATTTTTAGATGTCTGAGGGTGTCATAGACCCTAAAAATCCTGAAAAAGCCTGTCCTCATCAGAGACCAATTTTGTTATGGCCTGTGCGATCAGGCCTGGCGAAATGGGGCGCCAGGCAGCACTCGACCCACTCCTACACCATGATGATCAAGCTCATGCTAAGCACCATGTGTGATTTGCTGAGCTTAAAAACACAATCACAGTTTGAGCACTAAAGTACTAGATTTTGGTGAAAGACTCGCACTTCTAGCTGTGAAAACGCACCTTTGTTGGGTATTTGTGTGAAGATGTGGGTACCCGTAAGGTCTAATTTTATATTGTGCGTTTGTCCAACAAACACACACAAAAAAAATCTTCAAATTGTAAATCATAACAAAAACAATATACAGACAAGGAAAGACAAAAGACATCCCAAACCAAACACACACATAAAGATATACAAAAACATCCAAATTCATCCCTACATATGCACATATTTGCTGTGCTGCTTTCTGTAGATATTTCTCTTCCAATATTACCAGTTTACCTTCAATATCACCAATCATATGTTTTATTCTGCTGCAGAAACACAACAGTTCATGGTGTTAATGCATTTCATGAAGATACACTAATGTGGTTACATATTGATTAGCCATACAGTTCATTCTGAATGAGATTTTCCTAAATGAAGCAACCTTGAACAGCTGAATCATCCGTTAATGAAAATATGGTTCCTGTAAAGTCGTACAGCTTAACAAAACCTGCCTCTCCATCCATTATATTAGGCTGAATCATATCTGAGGCTCTTCTGTCCGCTGTAATTAGTTGGTCAGCTAATCTATACAGTCCATGATTGAAAAATCACATCATCATTCCACCGGTGAGTTTGTACTGAAGGCCTTTTCCAAAGCATATCCTTTCACATCCTTGTCATTTCCAACAGTCGGGATCTTAAGTCTATATTTTCTGGGCATTGTCCGAAAACAACTTTGTATCTTAAACTGAAGCGTGCTCTTTTTTTAATTTAGACACATGTTCTTGAGTCCCATTCTTTGTCTACGAATGACCCTTTTAAACTCAGGGCGATCCATAAACAATAAATGTTTGCTCTATACTCTATCTCCTTCATAGATATCTTCTGCTGAGTTTTGGCTATCCTGAACTTACTGTTTTTTCCTAGATTCTACATTAAAGTATACATTAATCTTACAAGCCCAGGGGACTATTTTCCAGACAGCTTGTAAGTGTGATATAACAGGATGGGACTGCAACTCTGGGTATCATTTAATTGATAAAAAAAAAGCAATGGGAGGTAGAATAGAAGGGAAATAAGCCTCCCTTCACATTCATACCTGGGAGGTGTTCCTTCAGGTGATAACATCCATCTTACTGTTTGTGAGAAAGAGAGAAAAAAAATTATGATATGACTACAGAAGACTCAGACCCACAGAAAAGTTGAATGGAAATATTCCTACTTTTAGGACAATGATAATAATTAATGACAGTTAATTAATAATTAATGATCAGACCTTAATCACTTCTCTATATCCTAGAAACTTAGATACATCTTAGCATACAATAGATATCTATCAATATCTATTCATTAAAAAAAGCCATTGAAAGTCATATCATTCATCTCCATCTACTAGTTGTATCCACACAACTCAGTCCAGTCCAGTGTTTTGTATTCAGTATTTGCTCTTCGGCTGGGCAGAAAAAACATTTTAATAGTCATTGTATGTTATCCAAACACTGGAAACAAATTGTGATGCTGGCTGTGTCTGTAACACTATCTGTTAGACGAAAGTGTCTAAAGTTGCTTTAGAGGAGAGAGCTAAAGGTAAAGTAATCCGGTGCCAGCAGGTAGTGTACTCACACAAAAGGGGCAACAAAGACAAAAACAGAGCAGGAACAAACAAACAATCACACTTTTATCACTCTGCTGTAAAAAATGCCTGCGCTGCCTTCACTCATTCCACAGCCTTCGCCCTAAACTCATCCAAAATGGAAATTTAGAGTAGTGTAATCTTAAAATAACATGTAAAGTTGAGGTCAATGAAATATGTCACCTTAATCTTTAAGTACACTTGACAAGGAAGAGCACTCAGGACTGCATCCCTGATACTGCTGTCGGCTGTCGAGATGATGACAGTCTAGTGCGTTAGCTCAGTGCCACTAAGCAGGTGAAGAGGTGACTGGTTGCAGGACGCAAAAACATGCATTTGAGCTTCCTTAAGGAGACATCAACTGATGGAAACTCGTGTGATCAGAGGTGCCCAGCTGAAAAATGCCATTATATTAAAGCTGCACTCATCCCTTTCCTCTAACCTTCAAGCACACACTACACTGTTATGATACTTTCTTGAACCTTGTAGAAATATTTGCAATTACCTTAGATCCATCCACAGGAAAGTCTGAATGCTTGTTGAGCTGAGGTGCTCAGCTCTTCTCTTGCACAAGGACTCTTGAGTCGGCCAGCTATTTGCCTTACACAAAAGCCAATCCAGCTCTTACATGCATGTCAGACTCTGCTGTCACCGCCTCACGGGAGGAAAAGACTGAGGAAGTGATCATATTTTGCCAGATAAATTCACAAAAGAGAAATATACACTCTCTTAATTCTGGGAAATTGCAACCAAATTGTGAGCACGTTTTGTACTTTGTTCGTGTGCTGATTTCTAATGGGGCTGAGATTGACTGATTCCCCAGGTTTTGCTACCCTGGTGCTCTGTTTCTTATCATTATGGTTTTCCTCATTAAATCAGTTTTAACCTTCAAGTGAGCTGAAGCCCAACCCAGCAAGCACTTCTTGCAATCATAAACAGAGGAGACTGATCACCTGTCATATAATGGTATTCACCTGGCCGGGCTACGCACATCCATTCAGCTGTGCCATACCACATTGTAACAATGTTTGGATCTGAGGTCATTATTTGTGCAATAGCCTTGCTCCACTGGATCCCTGGTGGCATTTTTCTAAAGAACCTAAATACAAAGAATTCTGCAGAAAAGACAGATTCCTGAGCTGCATTTATGACAAAATATATGAAAGCAACAGCTTTGAACTTTTGGGGGCGCTGCAGGGGTGATATGACAGTTCTTGCCAATGTTTAAACATGGCAAGCACTTGCCCGGGGCTGCCCTTGGATCATTTATAGATCTGATGATAATAAAATACATAACTTCGTCTTCAGTAACCTTCAGCTCGCTGTGGGTGACTTTATTTACTTATTCTGAAATATCCATGCCTAAGTTTGGCCGTGGTTGTTTCCTTATCTTTTAATAATAACATGTTAAGCGAGTATAAGTCAAAATCAAAATCAAAGTCAGCTTTATTGTCAAATATACTATATATGCATGATATACAGCACAGATGAAATTACAGTCCTCTCTAACTCAGTGCAAACAAGCAATAAACAAGCAATAAAATAACACAAAAAAAGTACAAATAGTGCAATAAAAATTAACTCTAGTACTAACAGTAACGGAGGTAGGGCAATAAATTTAACAGGAAAAATTACATAGTAAGGAAAAATTACAAACTAAAGAACAAAGAGACATAAAATAAAATAAACGGACAACAGTATTTACAACAGTATTTACAAGGCACTTGTGGTGATGTTGTTGCTTTTGTGCCAAATGTATAGTTGAACCAACATCATAACAATTGTCTTCATAGAGCAAAAGATAAAGGCACATTGCTCATTTTTAAGCACTACCTGTATTTTAGATTTAGGCCACCGAAGCTCTTTAGTTAAAATTAGTGAAAGACAATGGTTTTCAGTTAAACCAAGGCCACGGTCTTTCCTGCAAATGCTAATCTTATAATGCTATAGTAACTATAAGTAGATGTTGTGTTGTAAGATTGGATGTATTGTCCAAAGCGATAGTCTTTAAAGAGAAATGAAAATAAGAATCTTTTACAGGTATAAAACACTCTGTGTCACTGAAAAAGATAATAGAAAACATAGTGAAAAGTGAAAATATTGATGTTGATGTGTATACTCCAAGCAACCCAGACAGGTTAGTACCAAGAAGAAGAAGAAAAAAACATCAAATGCACTAAAGAGCCTGCATCCAGTATAAAGTACATCAGCATTGCAGGAGGCTGACAGTAGGGTGTGTTATCATCAGACCTGATCCATCTAGTGTATGGTTTCTTTTTTTTTCAAATGATTTCTGTCCAAATACAACACACCATCATATCTGATTGCAGACATACTTTGCATTTTTCACCAAATTCATGAGCAGAAACAAATATGGCACTTACATGCATCAGCTCATCCTCCAGTGCTGCTAAGTGCTTACAGGGGTGGGGTGAATTCATTGTTTCAGCTGTGAATTTCTGTTGCATATTTTATGCTAGCCTTTGTGTGACATTTTACTGCAAAACAACACCAGAAACAGCTACCCGCCACACACAGCAGCTTGCAATTTGTTTTTCAGTTCTGACCATAAACATGACTGTGGGGTTTGTGTCTGATACCGATCCAAAATCAACTCTTGGCCCTGTGAAGCCCTTTCAAAGCTCATTTGAGACAGTGACAAGACGCACATGGTTCAAGCTCAAAGCAAATCTGTTTTTCTTAGATGCTGCGAAATTTTAAAGATAGTTTGAGGTTTCTACTGACCAATGAGCAGTTTTAGAAGGGTTAGAGGATAGTCTTAAATGCAAGACAAAGTTTTCCATCTTTCCATCCCATTTGTTCATTAACAAGTTTGCTGAACATCTGTGTTATTGCACTCTGCGACAACTGATCGTCACACGAGAAATTCAGAAAAAGAGCAGCTCCGCTAACATATTTGTACAACATACCCCATGCACGATTTTAAGGCTGCCACTGTTGATGCACAAGTAATCTGCTTGCTGGATCCTTCAACTTTACTGTCTCATCAAATCGCTCCTATTATTTTTTTAAGACTGAGGTGTCGGTGAGCATGTCTGGGCCCAAATATACAATAAACCTTGGGTTTATGATGGAGGTCCAGATGATGATGGGCTTGAAGGGTTCCTGGGTGCTGACAAACTTTCTAGTCATCAGGCTCACTGAGTTTACAGGCCCTCCCTGCACTATTAATGCACACACATTTGTGCACACAGGCACAGAGCGGCGAAAAACACCCAAAGTTGTTTAGTGAGGACCAGCTGCTGCTTTAATACAGCACGAGAATGAAAAAGAGTTTTCTGGTAGCTTTGCCGCAATGCACACAAAAAAAGCTTTGGAACAGATGAAGTGCCCTGCAAAGTCCACAGTCCAGAACTTTGGTGAAAATGCACCATTAATATGAATAAATAGGCCGATATTAGGTGGCACACATCGTAGTCTGCAGAGTGGTCATTGTGGATGCTCTTAAAAGGAATTGCTAATAGATTTTTCAAGCCATTGTAATACCTAGAAGCTTTATTAACAAACGAAAACTTGCTCCCTTGTTTATTATTGCTCAGTCATTAGCCTTCCTTTGGAGTGCCATTATTAGTGAGGTTTGCCACGTTTGACCCAGCAGGCAAAGGCAAATCAAGCCATGGGTCATTGCGAATCAGCATGAAATTAGAGGTTGCTGTACCTTTACTCCTCTTCAGGGAAGTGTATCATAGGTGGAATGCCTCTGACTCTAAATCCAGTGTCTCACTTTACGGAAAACTGATGTCTTGTTATGCTCATTTACCTCCAAGAGCCAAACAGTAATTGCAAAGAAATATGTGGTCTATTAATATCCTAGCACCCTGCAAGTGGATGCAATACCACCCTTTTTTTGCTCACCCACATCTGAAGTCTTGATCACAGAATACTCAAACTGCCTTCTGTCTATATATTTTGTTGTGATTCATTTTAATTATTACAGGTTTAGAGTAATTTAAAACAGCAACTATTGAGGTGATAATTACACCATATTGTCAGGGCTGCACTGAGGCTGTACTATTGTTTTGTTGTGGGTTGTGAAGCAAAAAACAAAATTGAAATTGCTTAAATTTGAGAAGATGCTGTGCAGACCACTTGTTTAACTGCAACGGGGAAGCAATGAAGGTCAAAGGGTCCAGAAAAAGCAATCTGCATTCCCGCCTTTTTCATTGCAGGCACTCACAGCTCGTCTCAGTCGTGGCGATCCCCACAACAGAAATGTCAGTGAACATGTTGTCAGGCACCAAAGGCTTTGTGTCATTTCACCAACCTGTTGCAGAGTTTTTTGGAGCTCGAGTATCTGTGGTTGGTAGGTGGTTTGGGAGAAGGCTTTGTTCTGCCAGTTAGAGAGAGTGGAAAATATGTACAAGAGTCTGAAGGAAAGGCAGTGTGTACATGCTCATTTTTTGCCCATAGTAGCCTGTGTAATGTAATATTCATATACAGTAAAATCTAATCCACCAAGTTTCTTATCAGATCACAAATGACATTTTGGGAATCAGCTGTGAATGGGCCTGAGTTTCATAACAACAAAAAATTTGACATTGGCCATAACATAATCAATGCTGTGTGTGTATCTTTGTAAAGATATAATCTGTGTTCCCACTACCATGGCAGCCATTATCCGAAACTAATTATGTTTTTGGCTCAAAGTGATTTTCAGAATGCGGAGGCAATGGTAGAACATTTTCTACTAATCAAATTATTTTCATTGAAAGGGATGGGAGACATCAGTGCTTCACTGCAGTGATTGCTTCATGTGCAGAGGATCCACTTTTATAAACCAAGAACTGGGTGAGTCTGCAGACCCTGGGTTTAGTTCGGTAGGTAAAGGTTTATCCCCAATGTCAATGTTTGTAAAACTTAAGGCGATGGGAGCTTTGTGATTAAGGTGAATAAATTGGGTTACAATATGGTTTGCGTTTGGCAACTTAAAAACTTGGTTATGATCTCAAGGAGGGGTGCTAGGCAACCAGATGCATTTACAGATATCAGTGCATGCAAAGGCAAGGTTTAGTTTTCTAAATATGTTCCAGATAGAAAATTGAAGACCTTTGAATTACCATTTGACATTACTGCACAAGTATTAGTGTGTAGAGCAAAATACTTTTCTTTTTTATCCTTTGTCCTCCTTGATCACCACTGTGAGTCCTAGAGGACTGTATCGCTTGAGGCAAGCTGTAGGGAAATATGTCTTCCCTCCACTAGAAAAGGCTCTCATTACTTTTCTACAGCTGTGGCTTCTCACTAAGAACTGTGGGCTTTGACACAATGTAGCCTCTCGTTGTTATAGTCACACTTGATGGTGACAAACTGCACAAAACAAAAATATAATCACTTATTAGAGCAATTTTGTGTGCACTTTACACTCTTCCCACTACCTGTACAACACTTACTATGAAGCTGCTACTGCACTAACACCTGTGGTTACTAATACGGCAGCTAATACTACTGTTTCTGTTTCTAGATCTGTGCAGCTACTGATCCTCTTAAATGCATCTAATGCTACTATTGTAACCTCCACATACTACAAATACAGTGACTACAATAACTAAATCTACCATTTAAGAACATCATTTTATAGATGACTCAGACCTGAGAATACAGAGTATTAGAAGAAACACTCTCAGGATACAAATTTAAAAATGAAGTGATATTTAATGATATTGGAAAAAATATGTTTCTGTGGTGAAAACAGTAATAAAAAAAAAGAAAAAAAAAGGTTTAACCCACTGAAAAAATGGTTTCTGGCTCAAAAACAATTGTGTTCCCCGGTGTATTTTCTTTATCTGTTACAGGGTTTTACTTGATAGGTTCAGCTAGATAACAAGACAGATGTGGTTACTGATTCTAATGACAGTATATACAACTATAACTGGACAGGTTGTAGCAGCAGGCTGTGAAACAACAGCAGAAAATGAGGTCCAAATCATACAGGATGCTGTTTGTTACACAGTCGAGCTTTGGGCACTGGGATCTGAAAATAGATGAGATCATCGTAGCCCAGGATGGATGACGGAAACAAAGAAATGAGATTCAAAGAGAATAATGAGGTGGTGGAGAGGTTTGAACTGGAGACCAAAAAAGTGCAGAGATGGGAAGAGTGTGTTATATAAAGTAATGTGTGCTTCAGTGCTTAATGGCACAGTGAACAGAGATGTAATTGATTACTGTTATCAGTGGACAGGCAGTTACTATAACACAGATAAAGGCAGCCATAATACACTGCCCCGCAATATAGTGTTACTGACTGATGGAAACGGACTGATAGAAAACTCAGGGGTAAGGAAAAGGAAAAGAGAGAAAGGAATGGGAGATAATAGACTAAAATGAGTATTGAGACAAAGGAGAAGAGACAGAGACAGAGGAGAGCGATGAAGAGGTTCTAATAATATAATGGTGTATTCATATATCAGTGTTGTCCTTTGGAGGGAGGTTTGATCTTTCCTCATGTGCCTCCATCCCACTCTGTTATCCATATTTTCTTCACCAGTACACTTTCATCTTATGCCGTTTATTATCAATATCCACCCGTTCCACCCACATGACACCCATTCATCTCTCCTCACCTATTCTTACCCTCTTCGCATCATTTCACTCGTTGGCTCTCAGCGATCACCTGTCCCCACCCCCCCTAAATCAAGTCTCCCTCATCTATCACCTCTCTCTTCACTATCTCCACCCCTTTTAGTCTCCCTCATCCATTCTCCACTGTGCTGCTAAGCCCCTCTGTCTTGGGCAGTGCAAAGCAGATCAGAGCAGCACTGCTGTGGTCACTGGCTAATGACAAGACGCTGAGAACAAGCCAAAACCCCATTAAGGGTAAAGGAAGGAAAGAGAGGATGATATCCCTATTAAGAGACGTGCGCACGCGTTCACACTGGCTCAGATGGAGACTTGTGCATGTGTAAATACACTCTCGGCTGTGTTCGTCCGGTCAGCAGCAAGTATGAATGCGCCCACATGCACAAAGTCAGACAAACGCAGACAGAGACACGCGCATAGAAGAGATACTGCAATATTAAAGTTCCTGTGTGACTCATGTCTCCTGAAAGCCCATGCCTCGGCTGTAAATCTTTTGACTTTTGCAGCTCTTTGTTATGTTTAGTGGTCATCAGGGAGAAAACATGCACGCGCACACACACCCACTCACACTCACATATGCTCACACTGCTTCATAAACCTTTATAATTATTATGATGGAAATCATGGGTGATGGAAATCATAGGAGTTCTCTCTTTGTGGGCGTGGTACTGGTGACAGTGACTACTGCAACAAACTTTAGCTACAGGGATACATGGCACTGTGAAAACAAAAAAAAAATAATAAAAAAAAATGCCAAGGCCAATGTATCATCATCAACTCCTGTTCAGCAATCTGAATTCTGCTCATAGTGTCATACCATATAACAGTGTCACAGCATCTTATTAAACACCTAACACCTGGACCTTATTTCTTACTTTTGCATTCTCTTGAAGGCACATTTTAACTGCAATGCACTCTGTTTACATAGCACACCTTTCAAGGTTTTTAACAGAAGTGGTTTTACTTGATGTTAGGTATCTTTGACAATGAAATCAAGACCTTGTGCGTTATATGACATGAAACTGATTCTTGACATTGGTGTGACATCTGTTTACCCACCTGTAGTAAATTGCTGGTGTTATTGTCCTGGTGTTTTCACAGATGAATAGACTTGAAAGATCCATGGCATGAATCCGCCACATTGCACAACTGTAGTTAGTGCCAAAGTAACCTGTCCTTTCATTGCAAGGCAGAACTACAGGATGGCATAATACCACTTTCACACAAACACACACGTCCCACGTTTGATGTGCGACACTGAAATCATGCCTAACACGCGTTTGATCCATTTGAACCAATTCCCTGTCATACGTTTGGCTTCTCTATTCACACAAAACCCAGGGCTGCAATGACAAACCATATAATTCCATTTGACCTTGTAGAAACATGTACTGTTTTCTACACAGAGCTGCCAGCTGGTACAATTGCAGCAATTCTACACTTAGGTTCAGATATCTCTGAGGATGAAAAGAGCGGAACACAGAAGAAGATTAAGAAAGTAAAAGTTAACACTTACAGCTACAATAAGGTTATAGTGCTATACTCATGATGAATCTAATCTATTTAAGTCTTCTACCTTATAGTACAGTTATAGAAACTAGTGCTCACCCTTTCGCATCAAGCAGACTCTTGTTAAACCTGGTGGGAAAATGGTATCAATTTCATGACTCATTCCGACATGTGAATGCCTCGCTCTTCACTTTAGCTTTCATATGCACACAGCATGTCATAAACAGTGGTGCCCTGGCAAACATTATGAATCCCGTTATTGTACGACGCATTTTAGGTTATATGAAATTGTCACAGATGCAAAATGAGAGAGCTCACAGCATCCATCTCCTGCATCGACAGCTAAATTTACATATACTTTAATCCTTGCCACAGTCCAGCTGAGGTTTTATGGAACCACACAGTTTTTACATGTTATGTTGATACCCATTAATCGAAGCTCCCTGATGCCATGAATAAAGCAATAAACATAATCTTCCAGCCCACTTGTGGTGAGCTGCCCACAGATCAAGCAGTCTGTCAGCAAAAATGCCTGTATGGAGGTCTGAAAAATGTACATCCAGCGTGTGGCTCGACTGAGGTAGTTTACTTTTAATACGGGAGAAAGAAACGGTGATGCCAACGGCAGAAACGATGTCAAGTACTGCTTATCTTTTTTGTTCCAAAACAAGAATAAATGGAGGAAACGTGGTAAAATATGAAGGCAAAGTCCGGATTAGAGTAAATTACATATTAGCAGTTTAAGAACTATAAGTATGACCTTAAATAGGTTTAACTAAGGTAAAAGGCCATACTTAAACACACAATAGAAATCTCTGGGCCCATTGCAGCGATGTAGACACGTCAACAAAGCGGAGCGTGGCACACAAATGGAAGGAGGAGTCACCAGGGCCTCGGCTGGCAGCTCATCACTTCACACACCTGGCTGCCGTCCCAGCCTGTTAGAGGCACTACCAAAGACCCGCCACAATCAAATTACTAGGAACACACAGCAAGGTAACACAATCAGTCCCCCAGTGACTTCTACACCCTGTTTTCTGGAGATTCTCGCTGAGACAGACCCCCACCCCCACTGCTGCACAGCCTGCAACAGAAGCTGAGCAGAACCCTCTTTCTGCTGCCATTCTCGCAACCAGCCCTCTTTGCTCTGCGCACATTTGGACCCTCCGCTGATTTCGTAAATGAAAATAGATCCACAGACACAATCTATTAGAACGACTGTCTTGTTGTCACTTCAGCACAGTCCCGCCGTTAAATAGAACAGGTCGGTTTTTGCTCTGCCGTAACAGCAGGGCGCTTCATCAGAGACCACTATTGATAAGAGCAAATGTTTGATGGGGCAATAATTAAAGCAAGAATGTGTTAATATTGAGTCACACAAATATAAGGACATGCTTTTTTATGTTTTGTTAACTAGCGCTGCATTCTATTAGGCAGGTGTTTTTCACCCACCCACATGAATATTAATGAAAAATTAACATTTCTGCAGCTTTGCTCTGTCTCATGAAAAGTCATCTGTATTAAATGAAATGCACAAGTTACTCGGCTAAGATGGTCGAGCTGATGGCCAGCTGAAATTGTAGGAACAAAGCTCTTTCATGCAACATCAGCAACATTTAAACAGTGAATTTTGAGTTAAGGTAATGAATATCAAAGGCTTTCATTTAGCAGTTTGGCAGCAATAATCAGGCCAGACACCATCAGTTACTCCACTTCTGCTCCCAACCCCCATCGCTTCCAGCTCCCGTCTTCCCAACACCATAGTGGTGGAATAATTGTACTCATTATATACAATACCCTTCCTTCACGGAAGGTGAAAATTGGTTGTCATTTATTTACAGAGAGGCCCATAAATAAATGACAACTAATTTATGACAGTGACGGTTTACATTATTTTCTTCTTCCATAACAATCCACACTCACCCCAGAGAATATGTGTGTGTGTGTGTGTGTGTGTGTGTGTGTGTGTGATTTATACACAAGGAATTTGCACATACAGACTTAGCTTGCCTAAATGGACCTGATTGGGTGAAATAGAAAAAAAACTAAAACAAGAAAAGTAATCACTTTTGTGCAGATTGTTTTCCAGACCTCTTAAGGGTACTGGTAAGAATTCTAATTAGATTTACCTTAATGATAAGGCAGGGATTAAGGTTCAGAATGAATGTTGAGACACAAAAATTACCAGTGTGTCCATAAAATTAATCTTTGCCAGTACAGGTTTAAAACTGTTTATATAGCATGCACATTGTATGTGAGCATCTATGTTTTTGTGTAGAATGAACAGAATTTTGTAATTTACCACACACACCAGCCCAGCCTCACTATATTGAGTGTGTAGAGACTGTGTGTGTATGTGTGTGTGTGTGTGTACGACAGTTCCCAGCTGTCTTTTTGTGCAGGATTGACTCCATTGTGTGGTACTTTCCCGGCCATGCTTGAGGTAGCCTGAGCTAAGCTGGCTTGGTGTAAATTGATAGGAGAGCGGAAGAGAGGTTTACTAAATTTGTACAAGTAAACAGTACAATAATTTCCATGTATCACTTCAAACCAAAATGAACTGGGACTGCTGGAGATCATTAGGCGCTGCTCAATCGTGGCTTGTGGATTCTGACAGCACATTCAACAAAACAAGCAGCACAAAGATTGGTAAATACACAACCCAATGCTCCTGAGCACAGGATATCAACCCCATTTGGCTCAGGGTTTGAGGTTTTTAATCGGCTTTCAGAACTTTGCTACCCTACGTCCTCTTGGCTGAAAACTCTTCCCCCAAATTTCTTTTTTGGTTATGCCAATGGATGCTTGTTGACATGCAAAACCCTTTAATGTTAAGGGAGCAAAAGGAGACCGGAGATGTAGCAGAATTGGGAGCATGATTGCGCATGGTTAGGGAGCTTTCTCTCTCTTTAATAGTTGATGTGCCTGAAATGAGTGGTTGTTCATAATTTAAGAGAGTGTTAATGTTGAACATTTATCCTGCACGTGCGCTTTGTCAACATGAAGTATCACACTTGAATCCTCCTAAATGTCAATTTAGAGGACCTTCAAATGTGGCTAATTATTGGAACAGTGTTCGGAAAACCACTTTTTTTTTTATTTGAATCTAAATAAATTTGTTTTATTTAAATGAATTCAAATTATTTCAATTCACTATATCTCAAAACTTAGTACAATTAGTACAATTATTATAGTACAATTATTTTGATTACACACCAGTCAAAAGAGGAACAATGCCAAACACAAAATCACAGTTACAAGCATCTACAAGCTGAATGCAATTTGTATTGACGTCAGACTTCAGCTTCTGCACAAATGTGTCTTCTACACATACGCATGCCGTCACACATGCACTCAAATCCATGCACGCGCACTCCTTAGAGGTCACCAGAGATGTACCAGCACGTCAGAGAGAGCCTCAGGATGTGTTTTATCTGACCAGTGCACTTACGCCTCGCCATCCAGTCTGGACTCCTCTGATCAACCTAAGAAAGAACCAGATACCATCTCAGTCTAATAGTGAATAGTTGTAATGACAGGAAGAGTGGACGCCATGTCTGTGATTACAATAATTACACAATATTGACACCTGATAAACACTTAACATGAACGTGACCTGAACAGCCGTGCTTGCTTTGGATGACACATTGAATAACTTGCATGCAGCTCCATTTATTCTGTATTATATATAAATTTGCAGTCTGTGCTATTCTCAGCTATTCCGTTGTGCTGCATTGAGTAGAGCCTGTAGCCTGCATGTGGGTTTGCATGCAGAGTTACAGTGTTTAGGAGGTACTGCTCTTGCACGGAAATTGAATATAATCAGTGGGTATATTTTCAGATGGATTCACTGTAAGAAAAGTGAGGCCTTCTGGATGTTTGAGTGCTATCTGGCATCATCTCTCACATCCCAGACTTTTTACCCCCTCATCGTACCTGAGAGCTCTTGTTTCATAATTAATGATAACATGGAAATTTTCTCTTAGGATGAGTATTGTTAGTCTGACACTCATCCTGAATTAGCATTGCACTCTGCTTCATTATTCAGTGTGAAACGTTTGTAATGATGCCAAAGCAGAGGGCATTGTGTTCAAATTGAATTCAGCCCAGGCTGGATTGTCCCTACCCAATTACAGATTCTTAGTCACTAAACAGTCGTGAATAGCTCTGGTCATACCCATGTGGGTTTGCTCTGCCTGTTGGTGATAAAAATCCAAGTTTCTGATCCTCAGTATGATTGATTAGCATACCAAAGAGGAGCAATGCTCAAATGTGTTGAGAAATGTGCAACACTCACATGCAACTAAATTAATCAAATTACCTTAAAACCTTAAAAAAAAACTAAAGTTACAAAATAATCTTACACTGAATGTAAAACATTTTCATTCAGCTTTTACATAGTGGCAAGATTTTCTGGGTTTGAACGCCTGCAATGTATGTCTTCATATGCAAATTGCAGGTAGTCATCATGCCCATGATATTAAATTTTGCCCTGCATTCTAATGAAATGCATGCATAACCGTGTGTGTGTGTTGCATCAGTCTTACTTCGTTTGATCAAAGAATTTACGTTTAATTATCCTCCATGTCATGTTGTCTGGGATGGTGTGTGTGTGTGTGTGTGTGTGTGTGTATGCGCTTTCCAATCTAAATATAAAGGGAAGAAAACTGCAGTCCCTGTGTCTATATGGTTAATATAACATATTTTTTAGTGGCTTATGCCTCCTTTAAATTTAGGTTTGGAGAACAGTATTCTCCCTTAGGTATTACGTGAGAATAAAATAGAGGGTTGCCGAACATACACTACTCCTCAGGTGCAGAACATGAACACACCCGGCTACCTAATACAAAATAATGCCTGTGAAACTGACATTGATAATGCGTTTTGTGGTAAATTTCACCCCAACCTCATACCGAGAAATGTTCAGTTAACAATACAGTGATACCCTTCTAACACACACACACACACACACACACACACACACACACACACACACACAGGTTACTCAGCCTGTTGCAATGATGTGTGCCAGGGTTACCCTCTATGCATAATCACTGAAAAAATCCCAGGCGATCCAATTTCCGCCCCCCTTTTTTTATACTGTGCAAATCTCAACGCAAGTCATGCTTCACAAATGTAGGGACGAATGAAAAGGGTGGGGTAGATCCAGATAAATTTGAATTCTTCCTCTTTATTAGTTTTATCTCAAGTGTAATAATGCATTCAGGGCCAAGTAGAGGCAGGCTGGGGGAAAATGAGAGACGGAGATAGAGGAAAAGAGAGAGACAGCCCCATACAAAAACAAAGCCTAAAAGTTATGGTAAAAGCATATCTCACACTCAGACTTGAATGGTTTAATGGGCATGTCAAAATAAAACTCCAAACTGAGGCAGGAAGTTGTATATTTAATAAGTACCCAGGAAAGTTGACTGATGAAAGGGAAATGGCAAGCACAGCAGTCAAGTACCATCTTGACTGCTAGGTGAAAGACCATCTTTATTTTTACTCATCAGTCTGCCCGTGTGTTTGTTTGAGTGTCTGTTCTGTGTTGGGTCCCTATTCACGGCGGAGGGGGGGTATGCTATTTTTAAATTAGTTTAATCACCCAGCACTTCACAACCTCAGGCAGGCATTACGACATCTCAGCTCTATATTGTTCAAATTCATTTCAGCGCCTCAACCAGCATCTGCGACAACATCTACTTTAACGCAAACAATGACATGCAGCCGAGGCACATGTAAACAAACTCATTTACAAAAGATTCATAGAGAGGCATGAGCAAAAATGAAAATCTGAAGCCGGGTTATGTAAGTCTTTGTCTCACTCTCTCTCCGTCTTAAAAACACTCACACAAGACACACACAAACTCAGGACATTAGATAGAGTCACGAAGGGATGGTGCTATAAATTACAAAATGCAACTCCTGCTTATCTCAACATTGATTAAAAGGGAAAACTGGCCCTGAATACCATCTAGAGCCCAAAATGGTTAGAAATGAATAAATCATAGCTCTTATCCCAAACAGCAGAAGGAGAAAATGAGCAATATCCTAGAAAGCTTTAATTTTTTTTCCCAGCGTAAATATGAAGGGTTGTTTGGTGAATTCTAAGCAGATGCTTACCTGATTGGAATTTGATGCACAGCAGCAGAGGTGGAGTTATGGGGAACCCGGCGAGGGGAGCGCATATTAGAATACAACCTTTAATTCCACCATGAAGAGTAATTTGAAAACACTGTAGACAGTACATGTAAAAATAAATTGGCTGTGTAATTTGGCAGATAGGGGAGGATCAAAGCCCATATGAAGAGAAAGTAGAGAGGTAATAAGTTGTGCAGTTGCATGCCTAAATATTGCGCAATCCCAAGTTTGTGCTGTTTGTCTTGTATCCAAATTAATTAGCAACGAGTGACCAGGCACCAGGTATGTTTTGCCCAAGGACTTTTAGTCACACTGATATGATAGATAAATCACAGTAGTGGGCTGCATATTTGGAAGACAGCTAATTGAAATAGTTAATCAGCCCAGAACATAGATTGGTTTATTTTTATCTGAGTCATTTGCAGGCATGAATTGGACAAATGGCTCTTTCTGTTTCTCTAAATGATGGAATGAATCGCCCTATTTAAAATGTAGGTTATAGCCATTGCTCTGATTAATGAATTCAATAAAAAAAAAATGTAAATGCAGGAATGCGTTCCAGACCCCACTGAATATTTTTCCCATCCTTCTGCTTTCGCCTCGTCGCCCCCCTGAATGAGCAAAGCTTTACCTTCTGAAATCTGAGTGGCTTGAATAAACATGCACACCACACAGCCTCACACTGGCTTTGATTGCCAGCTGTATCGGTTGTGCAAGGGATATACTCTTTTGCCCTGTTGCTCTTTTATCTCTCATGTATGTACAGTGAACATGGCCAGGGGAGTGATAGAATGAGAGCAAAAAAGATGAGGAAAACGTCCTGTAGTGTATGTTCTGATGAGAAAAAATAAGAAAATATAGACTATATTCTGTGATCAATTATGGGGAGAATTATTTTAGCCAAGCTAAGCTCGGTCTTGTTGAAAAGGTGTCAGCGTAAACAAAGCAAAGACAGGCCAATTGATCAGGTCTCATATTTTTTCTGTACAGAGTACCCTCAGTGACATATCGTACAAGGGAATGACTTGAAATTATTTCTCAAAAAGCATGGCAGTTTTTTTAAATAAAATATAGTATCTTTCTTCTTTGTAAAATGCACATTGCCATATGTGAATTTTCTGTGGGGAGCCCATATAAATATGTAATAATAATAATAGTAAGAATATAATATATATCATCCTTTAATTGTCATGTTATCGTTCCAGTGAAAAGAAAAGTCAAGGATTAATGAAGTAACAGTTAGTCATTTTATCTATAGACACTCCCTTTGACTGTCACTTCAGTCATATTATCATGCTTCGAGCACATTTTGCCCCGAACACACTTCCTTATGTATTCCCTTATGCAAGATATTGTACAACTGTGGCAATTCCCGTGCGAAAATACCATTGATTTTTCAGGATGGTCGGTGCCAGACTCAACTCCATAGGACACAAAGGTAGCAATTTCCTTCCATCGCAAGAGTATGATCCAGCACGACTCTTCCTATTGCACACTATGCTCTGCAGCTGCTGCAGGTTTTGCAATCCATTCTCTATAGCAACCCATCCATTTCTAAATCTGGTCCAAACTTTCCTCTCTGTTCCCTCCAGCCGGAATGTAATTTCCTTTTTGAGTCATGACTGCAGCCCTCCATTTTTTTATCTTGTATTCTTACTTAGGATTTTGTCATTGTTAGAAGACCATAATAGGGCAGTTTTAGGAATAACACGATTTAATGAAACCTTGATACTACCGTGTATTTGACATCTCTAGTGGTACCGTTCAACCGATGCTGTGATGTTAAAGTGTGTCCATATTGCCGCCTATCACAAAAGCAATAGAAATCCTAAATGCTCTGAAAGAAGTACAAACAGCACACAGAGAATCCCTCTAAAGCTAAAATCAATTGTCAGCAACACTATTGGCGATCCCAGCTGGTAAACAATACATTTAAAATAATCTTTAAAGTTGTATCGCTTGAGAGTTTCTGACAGTGGGCGTCTACTGATTACCTGAAAAGTAGATTCTAATTTTCTCAGAAACGCACAGCGTTGGAGGCGTTTCTGAAATAATTTCCAGAGAAGCCATTAGCAATAGCCAGAAGCCTGGTTGGGAATTGACCATTTAAATCCCAGCTGTCTTCATCTTGCATGGTCAGAAGCAATTAACATGCAAGTTGTCTTCAGCTCCTCTTCAAATCCATGTAAATCCTTACCTGATTGGGAACATTCTTTTGGCTCATTGGGCCCTGATGGACTATTAGGATTCTTTACTGGTACAGTGATGTTTTCATTTAGCCTGCACATCATCTAACACACGAATTGCTACAGAGGCCAAAGAGTCTGCAGTTTTTCATTCCAGTCATGGAAGTGCTTCACTGATCAACATATTTTTAACCAGAGAGCTGCAGCTGAGTCTTTGGATGATTAGCAAATCAGGGAGTGGTTTCCCTAACTTCTTTTAAGAGGTGTTCAAACTGAACACAAAGTGAATTTTAGAGGCGATGTGATTGCGGGCAAGGTCAATTGAAAGATGTGGGTGCACACGAGCAGAAGGGGGAAAAAGCCTGGAGAAAATAGTTTTTAAAGAGCTGCAGTTCCTGATAAGTTTTCAAATCAGTCCAAGCAGCACATGGCGCCCACACACACAAACACACACACACACACACACGTTTGGGTTTGTCGTCAGTTGTCAGCCACTCTGTACGTCACATTCACTAGCTAATAAAAAAAGGTTATTACATTTGTGTGAACAAAGTGCATAAATCTGTTTTTGTAGCTTCCTCTTGTGCCTCTGTTTGTTTGATAGTTCATTTGCTGTATCTGAAGATACGAGAGCGTCTCTCTGTGAAAACAAACACAAAGGTTTAACATTGCAGCTCATGTGTCTGGAAGACAAGGACATTAGGCATGTCTGGCCTGTCTTCTCCGTCTCCAGCTCTTAACTTGTCTTTTTTAGCCACGTATGTGTGGTTGTGAATGTGGCTGCGTGCAGTTACACGTGTGTGTATTTGTGTGTGTGTGTTTACAGATGTGAGGGCTTAGTAGGGTACTGACCACCTGGTGCTTGACTGGCATGTTTGCTGCGCAGCAGGGAGCTTGGGCACGTCTCCAGAGGCATCATTACACAACCTTGTTCCTTTTTCATGCTTTCTGAGTTCACTTGCCACCTTTAGCTGCTGTATTTGTTTGATGGTTAAGGACATTAATTTTCAGAATATAAAAAGAAGCCAAAGATAGTTAGATTAATCAGTGCATTTTTAGCTCAAGTGCCTCAGGATGACCTGCACAGCTAATTTGTAATTGTGTAGGTAGCTGCTGTGTAAGAAGAAAATGGCTATGAATGTTTGTATTCTTAATACAAAAGATTAATGTAAATGTGGGCATCAAAGTCATTCATTCAAAGTTGAGCCAAAAGTCTGAGTACAAAATGCATGAATGTGAAGGCAAAGGAGTCTGTCGCTGTTTGTGTGTGCGTGTCTGTGTGTGTGAAGTCCTCATGGGTGCATGTGTGTGTGCTATAAACCCTTGAGCCGTGAGAGCTTATAGCTTTGAGGGC